>JAAZTK010000094.1:0-31063 GCA_036507255.1 Megalothorax incertus | reverse complement strand
CTTAAATCCACTTTTCCTCCCCCAGATTGGATTCAAAACGGGGCCGCTTTGCCCGATTTACTCGTAAAATCCAGTTAAGTTTGAATTTTATCCCATTTACTATATTGATCTTCACGCATAAATATACACGCTACTACTGAATACTCTATGAATATGTCATCAAATTGTCCAAAATGCAGAGACACGAGTCAATATTTGCATATACAATACATACAGGGCTGGCCTATATAGTGACACATATCGTATAAGTATATCGTAATTTATATCAAGAATGATCCTTCTGTTTCTGACACTTTGGCCATAATAATTCATGGCTTGTATTTGTTTGTAAACAGTTTCAATGCCCTGCCATATAAGTAGAGCTTTTGCAATTTGTATTTTAAGGACAAAAAATTAGAGCTAAAATCTGTAAAATCCAGACTCTATCAAAAAAAAAAAAAAAAGTTTAACCTCCATGTTCCATTCCCAAAATTCCTTGTAAATTCCTCAAAAAAAGTCTGGCTTGACAATGTGAAATAAACAACTCGGACAAATTGGTTTATTTCATGTGCGTTTCGGCTTTGAGATTTTTTGTTTGTTATTTGCAATTCTTTCTCTGGTGGAATTATCCGGGTTGAGGATCGTATTTCAATTCGGAGGCTAAAGAAAAAGGGCATTTAATCAAAAACCCTATTATTTTTTTCCTCTCTCTCTCTCGTTCCCCATTCACAAATTGAGAGTCAGTCGAATAAAGTCTCAAAATCCTAAATGGGGCGAGTTGATTAAATTGGGGATCAATTGAGAGAGAGGAGGGGAACACAACATGAGCTTAATTCTTACAGTTCTCTTTCCCCTTTCCTCTTGGTTCTTTAAACCTTTTGGCTTTAGATCGGCAGATTCTGAATGAGAGAGATCAAAGGTAGAATTTTGAGGGGAGGAGGGGACCCTGAAGGAATTGAATGGTAGCTCCCGGGATGCCCAATTGAATAGGATGGGTAAGCCGATGAGTAAATAGTTAAATGAGTTTTGATCTTTTGTATGATGAAAGGGTAGACATTTCTCCAAAAATGCCAGATACATACTACTACGAGATCTCCCAGACTATGTCAACCCGAATTAATTCTTGGTTCTATTTTTTTGCTCATTAATTCTTAGCCCCGAGAAGGATCTTCCCCGCCGATTCCTCGAGGCCATATCATCCGGCTCAATCTTGCCCCATATATCTGTCGAGAGAGTACAACACAACTTGCTTCCCACCACATGCATTTGCATATCTATTTTTAACTTATTTACTTGCCTCCGATAGAGTTAACACAAGGCTGAAGAAATAGTAGAAGAAAATGGCACCCCCAATACCGATGATTAAACTATTGCGCAATCAAATTGGATTGAGGTAAATACTTTTACCAAGTCCTGGTTTATTCTAGGCCTTTATAGATTATATGATTTAATGTACTTTACTTATGTATATACATAAAATCTATAAAGTAAATACCTACATACCAATATATATGTACCAACTTAGACTTTGTTGCAAAATATTTTTAATTTATAAACTCTCCAATTAAGAATAAGCAGGGCCATAAACCATCTTGCCTGATGCCATCAATCCTCTCCTACTACTTGCAAAAGGTGCATCATAATAATTTGAAGTGGTACTAAATTTTTTCCACTCTAATAAAGTGTTTTATGGCTATCTTCGTCTATGCCCATTTAGACTGGTTGAAATTAATTTTAAAAATGGGGAGGAAATTTGCATTTTCATAATTTTACTCATGAACTCGTATTTATTCCCAGTGTACTACTTTCAAAAGAAATTAAATAGTATGGACCCGTTAGTGTTTATAATATTGTACATGTGATAGTAAGGAATTTAATCATAAATTTGAATGATCATTTTAATTGGTAGCAATTCCCACCCATCCAACTAACAATAATAAGGGAGATGGAGCGTGAAGGATTTATTCTATTTGATAATTGCCAGAAATATTAAATCTAAAGGAATCTATTTGCACCATCCACCATCACCTTTATAGGTCCTATATCAAGTCGTAAAATAAATGCCCTTTATTATTTATTAAAATGACTCCTGTGGGAATACCTAGCAGTTCATCCGGCCGTTCAGTCTGGCCGTGTTATTAATCGGGGGTGAAAAAGACGGTGACAAATCTGCTAGGATCATCCTGTGTACACTGATAAGTGGAACCTTAAATGAGAGATTGATTGGCTGGTGAAAAATCCAGACCCTAAAAATACATTCGATTCTACCTCTACATTCGAATACCTATATTCGCATATGTTCATCTACAATTCATACAATTCCTACTACCTGCAAAAAATACGATAAAAATACACAAAAATCGTCTTTCTCAAAAAAAAATGCGAGGGGGGATATTATTTATGTGCACACATGTACAGGATAATGCTTTTAGGGTAGATTTATGCCGCTTTAAATATTTATTTAAAGGATGTGACATCTCTCTTATTCTTCACACTACTCCCCAAGTACAATCCGATTAATTCATCTCAGTCAATTCTTATTAGAATTCAAAAGAGTCTCGTGAGACTCAATATCAGCTTGGTTCAAACTCTAAGAGAAATATAATCGTAGAATATATTTTATTAACATTATATTTTAAGGTTAATCAACTCTAGACTCTAGAGTATATTTTCCAAAACTGTGAATATTTTAAGAAAGTAATTAATTGGGCAGGTATAAATTTGCAAGTGTAAATCAAAAAGGTAGGGAAGTGCGATTAAGCATTTCCGACTTTTGCATGCTTCTTTTAGCTGTACAGTTTCGGGTTGAAATGTAGGAATGGATTTCTAAATATATATTCACGTTATTAGCTCTCGAATATTGCAAGTATAACCTTGTCGGACTCTCATAGTCATAAACAAGTCGGATTCCTAATTAAATTGCCCGGCCATCTATAAATATTATTTGAAATAAGCACCGTGTACATTGCAATATCGGACCTTTTAACATTTTATGAACAAATATCTATAATATGTATTAGATAGGGAGAAAGGCACCCACTCTTTGATACGGGGTCCGAAATTTCACCCAAACATGAACTATGCATCAATCGATTTGAAAAATCCCAATATGTGCATGTACATACCTACTAATATCCGACCTACTAGGCCCAGTTATTTATGTACTTCCATTAGAATATCTATACGGATACCTACATAATACAAATATTATTGTATATTTTGAAATAAACTAGTGAGTGCATGATGTCTTAAAAAAGATTTTTTTAAAAACATACAAATCAGAGTTGCTGTGTATAGCCGATAAGGCACAAAATCCACTTCTTTGAGCATCCTTTATAAATGCACCAGCGAAAGTCATCTGTCGCTGTCGGAATATGTCTGGCATTTCAAGTGCATCTACTCCTGTATATATCAGTATATTGTCATCTCTGGTTCATTTAATTAATCTTTGAGCACCAGCTTTGGAGAAAAATAATTTATCAAATCCTCAAACCTGTCGCATTTTACTCTGAGAAGAAAACCAATTATTATTTGCCTTCAAATTCACTCCAATTCGAAGGATAAATAGCTTGGTTTTACTATTAGTTCCTATTCCTTTCTCCAAGCTGTTCCGGGTGATAAGTTCATTCCCCAAAGAGCTACTAGGTAGTATTAGTATCTTAATGGATACATTATCTTGGATTAATATGTGGTAAGATCCCTCTCGTTCCGGGAATTCCTTTAATTCACACCCGCAAATCTTTCTCCTTCGGAATTCAAAACCACAAACTTTCCAAATTTGTCTAAATCAGATTAATCCTGGAAGTTTTAAGGAGGTTAATATTGTGCATCAATATCAGTACCTATCTACTACTGATTCAGTAGTACCCTACTTTGCATAAAATAGGTGGCTTACATCCGTTAAATAGTATTACCTATTATATTATATATATATTGGTATTAAATATCGTATATTAAGCTGGATTTAAAAATTGGCAAGTATTGCAATATATGGTAGTCTGGTAGATATTTGTTGAGTGCGCACCTACTGTTATAAGCTACATATAATACATAGATAAATATAGTATACGTGTATCATATGTATGATATTGTACATTGCGATATGATATCTTGCTTACATAATTCATATGTAGATGAATCAGATTCCAAAGTGTGCAAATTACCATTTACTATCACTGTAAAGGAAGATTCATTTGCATTTTAAAAAGGTTTTTACTTTCTCCACTCGTCATCAAAATCCTCTTTCCTCTCCACGCATCCTACAATTTGTAGTACGGCTATCTAGATTCTAGAACTTTCACCTACATTGACGCATATTTTGAAAACAAAGGCCATTTATGCAAATGTATTTCATTTTAAAGCAAAATTCAAGTAAATTTATCTAAAGATATATTACCCATTAATACCCATTAATTTTGATACAAATCCATTTGTTCAAAACAGGCATACCTAATTAATACAGATAGAGTGTTTGCAAAATGTAAATATCCATATCTTCAAGTAAATAGATCTGCCAATGAATTTCTCTATATATTGTAGATACTACTACTACTACAATACCATGATTAATGATATACTACTTTGTATTTATACCTAGTATTGTAGTACTTTAATATATTATTGTAGAAGTATTTATGTATGTAATATGTTAAAAGTACAATGCAGAGGGCTGTAATGGAATGTCTCACAATAATATTTGTACAAGTTATTATCGTACATATATTTGTATGGTCCCAATTCATTGCGTCTCCTGATCTTTCGCCCCACTTGTGTCAAGGGTATTTACTTTGATGTCAATTATGCTCGTAGAGTATTTTGTTTATGTTCCTAGCGCACCTTTTCAAGAGTGCAAGACAAGTTCTGTCAAGTTCCCCAAAGTCTCTCATAAAACCTCTGGTATCTAATATAGTAAATTCAATGCATAAACGAGTACTTCTTCAGCCTCAGCCTATTCTCTGCTGATAAATTAGTCATAAATCACTAATAACTTAATTCCAAGAGAGAGGAACTTTGCAATTTGCAGAAAAGGGTTAAATATACCATGCCGTTGTTGATATTGTGGCTAGCTCTCATCTTACACTCGAGAGTCACCCTCTTTCATATACTCGTACATAAATATATAATAAGAATGCTAGCTTGAGAGAAAGAGAGTTACGTACACTAAATTCTCTCTAATATTATTATTCCGGAAATTAGGCGTTGGTGGTTTAAAGTTCAAAATTAGGAAAGGAGGGGAAGAAATAATATATATGTGCTCTTTACAAGCTGAGTGGGCCACTGAGATTCCTTTGTTGAACCACGAAAGCCACGGCCGATCCTCAACTTTAAAAGGGAGATAGGATAAATGAGTTATTGGGCCGACTGATGGGGAAATCCGGAGAAATGGCCATGTTTTTCACTTTTTCTTACCCGGATGGTTGGATTGGCGGCAGAATTGGTGGATGAACCCCCAAAGTGCTAAAACTTTCACTCGCTCAGTCACTCACTCAGTCTTGACTCTCGATTCAAATTGCCAAAGTTTTGGTCCACATTTTTTTTCCTGGCTCAAATTTCGATAGGTAATAAATAGGTAGATTGCAACTTGAATGTATCCTCCTTTCCACCTCCCACCACTACCCCGTTGTAAAATCACCCTAATTTATTGCCCATTCATAAAGTATGGATTGTTCAGCAAAACTTTGCACTCGACGCTCAACTCGTATGCAAATGAAACGCTTGTAACAATTTTATGCATGTTGTAAAAATTGATCGAAAGTTGAATCCCAGCTTTTTCCTAAAAAGAAGAACAGCTAATGGAGAAATTGCATTGGCAGCAAATTATTTTTAAATTGCCGTAATGGCTTTATTAGTACTACGGAGTAGTAGGTACGTTATTAAAGTACCTACTATATCTGTAGCATTACATTGTGAAAGCTACATCATCTCAAAATAGCCCATCTTATAAATCTCAGCCGGCCGACAAGATTTATCTTTATTCTCTTATAGTCAAAATAAAAGTAAAATTGATAAAAAAAATATCAAAAAGACAGATGAGACATGTTACCCAAACTGAGACACACATAGAATAGAATATATAGGGGAGGTAATAGTAGCATGTTTTTGGGAACGTTTATCTCAATTACTACTCTCTCTTTGAGCTCAATGATGACATTTAAAAACCTGTCAAAATTGATGGGGAAATTAGTTCTGTCAAATTCCGTGCCAACATACATGTTCAAGTTCACATAATGGCCATATTTGAATTAATAAACAACAATTATATCTACTATAATATCGCAAGTCTGGCAAACACACGCAGTGCAAAAGCTTTTGAAAATTTTTGAGGAAGTAATTTATGAGCCTATTTTTAGCAGAGTGCTGCTTGCTTTTAACAATTTAACTTTGGGTCGAGCTCGGATTGAAAGCCCGTATTTTTAATCTATCTTTTCTTGCACACAAGTATCCTTCCCCGTAATGATATTTATCCTTCACCCAATCAGCCAGATCTAAATTTATTGGACACGCTGATATGCTCCAAGGCTTGTGGATTAATGACATGATTAGAGGTGTAAGTTTTGACCTCTACGAAGAACTCCTTCCGGACATGCCTGTCGCCCCAAAAGTTACTCCTCAAAGTTATTCTCTTATTTTTATCACGTCTTCCCTAGAACTACCTACATCGAATTTGAACAGATACTAGATATAGAATAAGGTGAAATATCGGATTATTAGTAATATAGAGCCGTGTGGTGGATTGGGATGCTCAGCCAAGCTCAAAACACCGTTTCGATGCTCCATAATTCTGGATCAAGGGACCGGGAGGGGCTTTGGCTGGACAGTTTAGAAGAGAAATGCTTTCTCAACCAAATGGTTGACGACTCCTCAGCCGGAAAATCATATTCCTTCTTTGACAGTGGCCCTCAAAAGTAAGGAAGAGGGATTGGCCATGATCAAGGGAGAAGCTGAGGAAAGAGGAGGAGGTTGGAGGGAGAGAGAGTAAATGGTGGGTCGGGGTGGCATGCAGATTTGAACATTACCAAGAATGAGGGCGGAAGAATTTTATGAGCCTATCCTTCTAGGACTTAAATGCAAACATTCAACCTCCTTCCGCCTTTTCTAACCATCATTTCCCATCCAGCACCACCGCCAAAAAAAGAAAAAGGAAATCACCCCTCAAAAAAAGATGATAAAAGTTCAACCCGGGGTTTCTTTAAATTTCCTTTACTGCAAGGCGCCTATATGCCATTTGAATTGCTTTGAGGGTTCATTAAAAAATATACGTACCTTGTAAATATGGGATTAGCCGGCAAGCTATTTCTCCAAAGAGAAAGTCCTTGAGAGCGATTCCAATGGCTGTAACGGGGATGCAAAATACAGCCACGAGGATATCCGAGATGGCAAGATTCATAAGGAAAAGATTCCTGCAATACATTTTTATCAATATAATATTTTATTTTTTACTTAAAAATAGAAATATAGGTATATTCCATACGTTATGGTCCGCATGACTCGATTCTGAACTAGTGTTGTAATTACAAGGATATTTTCCAATGACAGCTAGAAGGAATATGACAATATAAACGCCGATCTGGACAGAGACATCAAGGTCGAAACGAGGGGTTGAGGAATTTACAATGACTTGAACGGCAGTTGTGGTTGGGGTCATTTCTGTAGAGTTTGCCAAACCAAAGAGGATATAATCATTCTCTTCAAGGGATCCAGCCTCCTCTCCCTCCTCAAGGGAGGAGTATGAAGGAAATATAGTTTCGAGGCCCGAGGAGTTCATGTTCTTTTTTTTGTGACAAACTTTTTAAATATGGCTAATTTGGCTTGAAATCAAATAGCAAAGGTTCCTCACACTTTCACTTCAAGACGGAGTGACGGAGTAACGTGAGACTGTAAATTGAATTATTATTTTGCCGTCTTCCCTTTTAGAAAAAAAGTCCAACTCTCTACTTTGTAGTAAGAGTGTTACAATAATAATAAACAAACACTTGCCCATTCTTCTCAAACACAAAGATGGGTAATTCAGTACAAGTATTATATGTCATTTGCTTCACTGGGACCTCCTTTTTGTAGACTCGTTGCAAATGGACTGATTTTGACTTGCTGAAACAATTCTTTCGGAAGAGAATGGCCGCCTGCCCGTGATCTTCACTTTCCCCCAATTTCCAACGGTCCAACAAGCTGCAAGAGGCAAAGAGAGATTAGCGGATTGGGGATAGACAACCGTGAAATGAACGGTTAGGCTGATATCCGAGGATAAAAAGGGCTTGACTTTTGGGAAATGAGTCTCATTTGGATGCTTTTAAAAATGTGGTAAGAAAACCGGGAGAGGAAGGAGTGAAACTCTTGAAATGATAAATGAGGAGGAGGATGGATCATGGGCGTAGTAATTGTATAGTTTTTAAATGTGGGTTATTGGAACTTGCTATTCCTTTCCTCCTCCAATTCAACTCTGATGAGGAGATGATCCAAATTAGGTAGGTGGAGATGACAAGTTTCTTGTTGGGACCAAGCTTGAATCCTTTTCTATATTTTGAGGTTATTGTTTCTGATTTCTAAAGCTCTCCTCCGACCTATCTGCCTGCCCGAGACAACTTGTACGACCTTATGAGAGGAGCCTGGCTTACTCCTACCACCTAGCTCCTAACCCCATTGCTTCTATGCGCCGGCTCTTCTTTACATTGTGCACCGCTGAGAACCCCGCACTTACCCACCATAAATAAATGTATCCGATCAGGCCAAGAGAACCGCTAAAATGCATTTATTTTGCAAATACCAACTCACGGCAAACCTTGAATTCCTCAATGATAGAGATATTCAAAGTAAACTGGGTTTAAAACTTTAAACAATTTCATTACAAAGCTCAGGATATCAGTAGAAAACTTGTCATCTCATCTTGAATTATCAAATACTTGATATGTCCCAGTTTCCGCTCCCGTTCATAGTATGACTTTCTAGGTATAACTATTGAGAAAAATAACAAAATTATATAGCGGAAAAAGAGAATAAGGAATGTCCGATTTGCCCCATATAAGTACTACATATATAATATTAGATATTGTAGTACGAGTACAATAAAAAGTTTGGGTTAATTGGATCGGAGGAGGAATATTGGGAAAGGAGGTGACCCGGAGGCGGTGGAAAAGGGATAACTTTTTCTATTTCTCCGAACTATGAAGACATGCTAATCGCCCTATTGTATTACGATACCTAGTAGTGCGATACATAGTGCTTATTAGATATCAAGTTAAATATAAGTTCATTATTTGATCGAGCCATTTTGTGGGATCCAAGGTTGTTTATCTTTTTTTTTACTTACCCCTCGATATAACTCGTCCAAATTTAATTTTAAACTCAGATAATATTCGTTTGAAATTGCTTCATGCGAATTAGGCATATAAAATTCCAGGAATCAGATTAGTGTCCAATGCAATGGTACTCCGGAGCACCCCTTGAGTTCAAATTGCACCCACATGATACAATTTAAAATCTTTTCAATTTAAAACAAGTTTCTTTTTTTTAAAAAACCCTAATTGAAATATATCCTTTGGGAGGAACGATCAAGGGTAAATACTGAAGACGCCTTGTAAGGGCCTTGATGGAAAATCCGACCAAAAATAGCATGGGAGTGCAATTAAATTTCCTAAAAAGAGCTTGCTAATGTTTATTTCATTTAGTCACAGTGTGGCATGTTTTGAAATCGAGCTCAAACTAAACTTTTACAAATCTTATTTATAATTAAGAAATTGGGAGCTATTAAAAGATATTTTACGTCATAAAAATTAATGGGACGTATGCTACGAATTTGCAATTATTTCAATTTGAATTTATCTAAATATCTACTACATACGAATATATAGTACAACTACTACAATACTGATATAATTTACTACAATAGTAGAGATGCATTGTAATTAAAGTTCAATGTTACTGATGTTGGAAATGAATTGGACGTTATTTATTATCTCTCTCTTGAAGCTTTATCAGGTAGTTGGACAATCCCTCCATTTCTCACCCTTTTAGAGTCTGGAAACCGGTTTTTAAAAACATCCTCCTCCAAATATGGTTTAATTAGCCCTAAATCTAAATATATTCTAAATGCGAATTTACCCATTTTAAAATATGTATATGCTATATATTCTATTAATTAAAAGTCCGTCCAAATGAGTGAATCTGTGAGAAAATATAAGCTATAAATTATAATAAAATTAGTCCTGAGAAAAAATGTTTAAAATATATAATCAGGTAATTATCAGAAGCATAATTATAGTATATTACTAATAAGTATATCGTAGGTACTATCAGTATTATGTAATACATATACAGGTACCGATATACAATATTATACTATTACAATATAGTTGTTTGTATGTATCTACATGATTGATATTATTTAAGTTATTGCAAATTTTATAGTTTAGCTCAGGATCAGCTTCAGAAATTGAATCATCTTTTATAAAAAGGAGGGGCAAATTGTATTATTAATTGTGTTGTTTGGGCTTTGGGTAAGGTACAATCTTTACGGAATGCCATTTGTCAAGAGGTTTTCAAGGGATAAAAAACTGCGAGTTTATTTTAAGCGGATTATTTGGCACACAGAGAGAGTATGTATAGGTAATACACATATTACATATACCGATTATACACACTCGAGACTTGCAGGGAATGTCAAATTGAATTAGAGGGGAAAGAATTGCGTCGGTGTTGCACATCTCTTTTATCGGCCGCTTCTCTGGATAACCCAAGATAGATTATTTGAGGATTAAGACCTGGGTGAAGTTGAATAAAATCTAAGGGGATTCCACTGGTACTGGTACTAGAGAAATTCTGAAATTATCCGCATTTTATTAAATTGAATTTAAGCATAACTGAATAAAAGCCGAGTGCCGACGACTGTGTGAACGCACTTTCCTAAAGATTATATTTAAGTATGATGAATGAGCCATAAAAAGCAATAATATTTCCCCGAATGAATACTGGGATTATTTGAGAGATTATTCTTGCTCAAAAGGTTTCCTTTGAGGATGAAAATGATTAAAAATGACTTTTGGTAATGACTTTCCCCTTAACTAGTCAGATTTAATATTAGTACCGATTATATCTATTATATTACGATAGTAGGATGAAGAAGGGCAAGTGCCACTTCTAAAAATTTATTAAGGAAATATTATTTATTATTATTTATTATTTTATACGCATTAATTTTCATCATCCAACGGGGCTTTTAAAGATTTCTCTTATCCCTTGAACCCGATTGAATTATACTTTCTGGACAGCCTTATCTGCCGAAGCCAGAGAAATAAGATTTACTTGGAATCGGATGGATCGATAAATTGTCAAACTATGTCCACATAATAAGAACCCTTAATAAGTTTTAATTGGTTGTGGGTCTCTACAAATTTTATTGCGGAATTTGGAATTCTCATTTCAAGGAATGCAAATTTGAGTCCTTTTTATTAGATGTATGTAGATATTCCCCCGCTAATTATTATTTTCAATGGGAAACTTCTCAGAAGGGGGACGCAACCCATAGTAGTAGTAGTAGGGTAGGGTACTCGTAGGAGTAGTTATTCATTAATTGGCCAATTTTATAATTAGGAAATTAATTAAATAATAATAAATGGGTACTCTCTTTGCTTTGATCCAGACCAAAAGGAGTCCTCCAAATTGATTCATATTAAATTTTAAAAGGACTTAAGGTTCAAATTGTAGAGCCTTCCCAGCAATTTCCGACTTGAACTTTACAATATTGGCTTCCCAATGCACCAGAAGTAATAAGCTACTCAAGTCTTGAGTCTAAAGTCAAGAAGCTGACTTTATGTAAGGAGAATAAGAGTACCTATATACCAAGCAGTGCTTTTAGTACATGTATTATATTTGTAGTATCTGTATAACATTGAAATTTGATATTAAATTATATGGCAGAACTGTGCTGTGATTTGTTCCCATTTTTGTTCTATGTATTCATGTCATATGAGGCTTTAGAAGTTTAGAGTATCTTATCCACATTTATGATTTTTTTTTCAACAGATTGGATTGAATCAAAGGTCTTCATAAAGGATGGTATCAACAAGGGACGTTACCAGGTCTCTTCCAGTATCAACATTGATATGTACACCGATAGTAATAGTAGGTACCCAGTATTGTACAATACTACTTATACAGATACAATATATCTCATACAATGTTATACACTTCATAGTACCTGTATTCAATTCCCAATTACAATCGAATCTAACTTTTCCATTCTTCCCCGCTTTTTTTATGCTCATAGGTACAATATATGTATTTCTTGGGGTTTTTTGTACTATTCCTTTAGTGGGTAATATTTGCTCCAATTCACAAATATAGTTCAATGGGTTTACTATTGACACTTTATTGCCCTTTGCTGAATAATCCCAACGGAGGATTTAATGGAAATCCCATGCATGCATTCAAGCAAGTGAACATTTTAGCAAGATCAATTTTTAACATTGTGCATTGCATTGTGCAAATATCAAGCTGACAATTTTAGTATGCTTTTTTGACAATTCACTTAAAGGTCAAACTGCTTGGATATAATATATAATTTAGGCGGGGTTGGAAGCGATATCTTTGTTTATTTAGGAAATACGTGACTTGAGCAAATGTATAATTTCTAAATAATTATTAATCATTTCAAGGCCTGCTTAAAGCCTTTAATCGTTTTTTGAAAGCTTATATTTTAATCAATATTCAGGTAATGAATAATATATAAAATTCTGACTTATTTTAAGATATCAAATGAACACTCGATGTATCCCTATATATGTATGACATGTATTAATAGCTTTGCTAATTACTTTATATCTTTATAACATGAAAATTTGAATTTCTTTCAAATTCCAATTAGACCACTCACTTATCAAATATCCTACTAATTTTGTCTGAGGATATACTCATAGTAGGTATTAGTAAATTTGACTAGAAGCTTTTTAAGGAGACATCCTACCACCACATCACTGCTACTCCTGATAATTAGCTTAAAGTTTGCAGGGGACTTGCAAATGCGTTAATATTAGAAGTTGTGGTTGTGTGGTAATGACTTCTCGGCCTGTTCCTCCGCACCTTCTCTTTACAATGATTTTTCATTCAGCCCATGCACTCTCTCCCCGACTCTTCAACCGATCTGATCACCTCACCCGAAATATGTATGAATAACCTTATACTAGAGTAGTAGTAGGAGTAGTAGGAGTAGAAGTGAGGGAAGAGAGCTTAATGAGCATAACTTGCAAAACCCAAATATTTAATATCAAGGCAGTGGCGGTGATGGTAGGGAAAATCCAAGGCCAAATTGAAGAGAGAGTGAGATGAAGGCTCATAATAACTTAAGGTAGTACTACATCAGTCATTTCTCTCGCTCTCTTTCAACTATGACTATCTGTATTACACAAGAGATTTAATACAGACTGGAATGTTAAAAGTCGAGCAATCTTTTTCCCAGAAACCCAGCAGACTTGCCCCTAGCTCTCTTTTTTCTGCATAATTCCTAAACACCTTTGAAAATTTTAATAACCATCACCTCCCCCTTTTTCTGCTTCAACTTATGTAACCACCATGCCACCACAAAGCCAAAGTATTCACATACAGATCATAATGTATCAAGAAGTAGAAGTTAGAACTATCGTAGTACATATGTATTGTATATATGTATGTACATGGGACATGAAAAATAAAGCAAGTCCTGAAGCAATTTGGGCGTCTTTTGCCTTAAAAAAAAATCACAAAACTGTAATTATGTACCCCTTTTGTACTACTATGATGCTTCAAAGAACGTTTAGCATGTATCAAAAAGTGATTAATCAGGCGGAGGGCCAATTTTCTGGACTGGATCAGTTTAACATGAGATTTGGTCAAGAAAACACATATATATTCTAAATTATATATAAATGGATCGATAAGGATTGTGTTAATCTATTCAGCTAAACTAAAAATAAATTTAATTATCACTTTTATTATTTCCTTCCTCCTTCCTCCTCCTCTTCCTTTTGGAAGACATTTGTGTCTAATCAAATATTGATTGTCTGCAGAGTTGAGTGTGGCCAATATCTCCCCAGTATTAGCCTATTAGGTATAGAATACGTAGTACCTAATATTATAATATAGTGAATCAGTAGTTTTTGTGTTAAGAGTAATGATCCTGCAGAGTATATACTGATATTTAAATAGCCATTACCTCCTCAAACTCTTCACAAATTTATGCATCGTCACTTCCTTAACTCATTAACCTATTCAACCACCTGCGAGATTGTCAAATCTTTTGCCCTTGACTGATTTGTCATCAGATCATTCTAATTGTAAACATATGCCGGGCAGTCAGTATTCCTCCGAGATTATAATCGACGAGTGAGTGACACGCTGACTCCGCCGCCACCTAATTATTCAAGTGATCCGAAAAGGAATATCATATAACAAACATTATTCTTGGAGGAGTGAAAAAGAAATCAGACTTGCAGATTTTGTGAAATTTTTTCTCTCAAGACCCGCAACAACCACTTGTTTCTTCTTCCTCTTTAGAGTGTGCTCTAATTTCCATTGCATGTTCGTAAATCTTGTACTAGTTGTAGACGATACTTTTAGGCAGTATATCTAATTTATTATCCTACAATGCAAAGTATTTAGCGTGCTCGCTCCTCTTGCTCATTTTGTATGTGCAATTGTTATTTAATTATAAGGATTTACTGAAATAACTTATTTAGAGGGGGAAATATTAGTGTACAAAGTGAGTCTTTGCGTGTACTACTCATCTGCAGAGGATTTTATTTAAAAAAAACTATTTTTAAGGTAAGCACATTTCAATTAAGAGAGCTTTATAGTATATTCTTATTTCTCGAGTCGAGATATAAGCATATTACACATACGATTATACGAATCTCGTGTACGAGTATAGCTTATCCTTAATATCGTACATAAATACTTAAATGCGAGATTTTAAAGTGCCAATTTTTATATAGGAACTCTTGACTTGCCAGCCTTATTCTAACCTTTAGGTGAGGCATTTAATTCCCTACCTAGACATACATAAGTCAAAAATACCTTAATATAAAGGCGCATCAGAAAATGATCTAAAAGCAATCTAGTTTAGTTAAAGGAGATGTTAAGCTCCAATTTAAAAATAGGTTTTGTAAAAAAAAAAAGCCCCACACAGGACCTGATTAAAATTTGATCAGCTTAAGCTGAAAAGTTGACCAAATTCTCTTTTGGTTGGGACGACAAATCCTCTCATTTGTAAATTCACAAATCTCTCTCCCCCCCCCTCCATCCAGTGTTCTTTCTTTATTATAGGCCTGTATTTTCTTCAGGGGTTTCCTAGAAAGCTCTATTACTTGAAAGATACTTGATATACTTGAATATACTTGAAAGAATTTGAAATAACCTGTAAAAAAAGGCTTGTTCCGGCGGATGAGACATTTTAAGCCTTAAGGAGGAAAGCTTCTTAAACAAGGGAAATCAGGTCAGCTTTCCAGTATTAATATCCTTGTGATAGCTTACTTACTTGAAAATTGTAGACAAATTCTATTTCATTATATTTCTACATAAATAATTAGAGCTACCCTTTGGCGTACATGATTGTATTAGATATTGAATTTAATTAGGTAATGAGCAAAGTTATTTAAATAGCCCGGAGGGATTTGACCTTTTCCGAGGTCACGTATATCCTGCATATCTAATATAATATCTTTAATACAGGAAAAACTTTTCACTCGGATTTTATATCCCATGATATTAGTTTAAGGCCCCTGAAATATTCATATGTATCGGGATATTTAACTTAAGAATCGAATGGAATTTGCATTTAAATGTGATTTGCACAAAAGATATACATTTCAATATTTCTACTACTATGCATATGGCAATATTGTTCTAATATTGACTGTGATATCGAATCCTGGATATGTAAATATACTTTCAAGCTCTCAATCAAAGTTTGACAGCCTTCTTTTACAAAACTTTTTCTCTTTCCAATTTGCAATTTACATCTTTCCTTTACAAAAAAGATCAACTGATTTTTTAACAAAAAACTTGAGAGAATTCCAAGATTTATTCAAAAATTGAAACATTTTGTAAAAACTTTTTTTATCGCCCTAATTACCTATTCTTTTATGAAAAGTTTTTATTCAAATGTTGTTTTTTTTAAAATTTATTGTACAATTTGTCCCATCTATTTACTAGATCGTGTTTGCCAATTAAAATTCACTCTACTTTTTGATAACTATGAAAAATTAAAATGAATCACATTTTTCTACACAATATATCGTATTAAATTATACTAATAGTCTAATACTACAATAATATATATTTCTAATAAAATATTATAATCCTACCGGCCCCGTTGCAATGATGGCATTAGGAAAATAAATCCTTTGAAACGGTTCACTCACTTTGATCTTTTTTGGAGGGGATTCGATTTTTATTTTTTCCTTCCTGTGTCTCCTTACCCCCTTTGATCCTGAGAGGCAAGTTCTTCCGAAAAAAGTTTGACCATTTATTGTCTTTAAAACTTTCCCCATCTCAAATAGCCAGCCTACCTTTGAGATATGCTATATCTAATAATACAATAGATCGTATATACCAGGTTAGGTAGGATGGCCTGGGTTTATAGGAGATAACTTTGTTGACAGATCTATTCTGTTTACCATAGGGTTTTTCATAGGGTCTTCTGAGTCCTCCCCAGGACAAAAATAACTCAAAGTAAATGGCAAACTATTCCAAATATTCCATCTTAAATGTTTTATTGCTTCTGATTTATCATTTAACATTCAAAAATTCCAATCCCATGCAATGTGAATATTTTAACTTTTGTAGGATACGAGAACACTCGTTACATGTACGATAGAATTTATGACTTTTTAGTATATATATATCTCTAGTGGTCTTGCAAATTTGTTGGAATTTTTTAAAAAGTTTTTTTTCCAACAAGTTACAGCTATATTTCATATATTACTTGTATTTGCACTTATTAGAATAAACAGAAAGACATTTTGCATTTGCTTGCTTACACTCTACTAGAAATATTATTGACCAAGCCGTAAGAAAGTTAAGAAAGTGCAGGCCACACTGCATTTGTCAGTACATTTATTTTTCTGTATTTGCAATCCTGCAAAAACCTTTGGGATTCGTCCAATTCCCTATTCCCAAAATTCGAAATTTGTGCACACATGCTCCTTTAAAAGTGATTTATTTCTTCCCCCCTAAAAGAGCGATATAATTCCTCTACTCTAATTCAGCCCCACATTCGACTCAAAAAAAAAAAAAAGATTGCAAAGATATTACAGGTTTATAATAAAAGTAAATATTTATTTTTAGGTCGATATTTCTAATCGGGCCGAGATGAGTAGATGAATTCCGGATTCCCCGTTTCCTGCCTTTGCAAATAAAATGACAGTCACATACACAGGGGAAGTTGCTACTTCGAAGGTTAAAAATAATATAATTATTTTAAGGAAAAAGAGGTTTAACAAACATGGTTGGATTTTATTGGATTTAATAATTATTTATTTATTCATTTAACTTCGAAGGGATTCGGTTGTTTCCTCAAGCTTCTCTTCAGGTAAATTGTTTAATTAACCAACTCTCGTTTCTTAAGCTTAAATTTTGCCAGCGGGTGCGTAATATATGCACTACCTGGTTATTTCATAATTTGAGTTGAAAATTTGGCAAGTAATTAAAGAAGCTCCAGAAAGAGTAAGGGAGAGTAAGAAGGCCCAGACGACGGAAGTGAGCCAATTTCCCTCTCTTGATTTATATATCTTGTGTAATCTTATTTATTTGCCCATTGGCATTTTCCTGGAATATAGTTCTCGTTAGACGAAGGAGCGCCAAATCCAGGCCCAAAGTCCTTTGAGCTCCGGTTCTGAGATTAGTTTTGATTCAAACACTAAATATATATCTATTTGAACTTTCTTAATCCTTTAATTAAAATTAAAACACTTCCCACGCCGCTCCTCTTCTTCTTCCCCTCTATCCTGGGGATAAACCAATTTGGGAGACAAAAAAGTCTCTTTCACATCTGCAATCAGCGGATTTAATTTACTCATCTCCAAAATCCCATTAAATTCTCTCTTTTTAAAAACTCGACTCTAATTAATTTATTTACCATTGCATTGCTTTAAGCCTCTACCTTTTCCCTCAAAGTCTCGATTTTAGGATCCACTTTCACAACCTTTTTTTTTTTTTTTTTCATCCGAAGGAACTTTTCTAAAAAAATAAAAGTGTGAGAAAATGAATGAAAGTGAAAGTAGCTGAAGCAGGCCATAAATTAAGTCTAGTACTTTGTGGTGGTGAAAGTACATATAAAAAAGGAGATGCCCTTGACCTCTGTCGAGGGAGCCGTAAATCCTTATTGCAAATCCCTAAAAAAGAACACTCCTCTCTCGGGGGCTTTGTATTAAAAAAAGTTATTCTAGCTGGGCCATGTATGTATCTGTAGTAGGAGGTATTAGGTTTTCAGAGGTGGGGGCGGTGACCCCTTTAAAACATGTTCTTATATGCCATCTTTTACGGATCTACAATCTACATGTTCACAATATTATTATAGTGAGCACGGTATATGTGCATAAATTTAGCACTTCATTTGGAAATCCATCATTTGCACATGTTGCGGAAGGGTGTAGGGTTATTTCGGGGGGAGTGTATTTGATTAACTTTCTCTCTCTCTTTTGGTAGGGTATTCACTCGATTGCAGTGGCTATATATTTCAGCTTGAGAGATGATGCATTGCTCTCCTACTCAGGTATATTTAATGAACTTGAACTGATTTAGATGAGAGCGAGAGAGAGGGAGGAAGAGAAAGAGAAATTCCCACATCTTTCCACCTATCCCTTTCTCCCAATGCAATGTTGGGCAGTAAAGAGCTGGCAATATCCTTCTATAAATAAGATTTATCGACTTGCTAGTTGCTCTCTTTCCCCCCTCTGAGAGGAGAAAAGTCTGCAAGGGACGAGGGGAAGTCAGGTATGTTATACTGATACTAGTAGGTACATATAGTCAGCAGTATTTTATCTCTCTTAATGGAGAATTTATGAGTCGAAAGTCGCGAAAGAGAAAAGTTTAAGGACCCAACCTAAGCTAAATCTCCGATCTTATTCTTACTATTAATCTATTAATATTTGATTCGCATTCTTAATATTTCAACACTCGGCGGCTTCTTTGCAAATTGTTACTTTTGAAAGGTCGTCGATTCTCTCCACCATTTTGATAAAGTTTCAAAGAGATTTCAAAGTTTGATTAGAGACACGATTTCCTTATAGATTTATTTAAGTAGTTGCATAATAACGGATTGTATTTCCACCTATATATACATATGCACCTATTGAATTGACTTTGAATTCCAATCTGAAATCGGGCTCTTGAAATTGAAATAATCAAATATATATCTGTATATTAAAAGGAGATATAGTGGATTAAGCAATTTCTTAATCATTTCACCATTGAAAATAGAAATACTCGCCTAATATTGTAGTACAAGTCTTTGTTTATTACATTTTGCTAATTAAAATGTAGAATTTTAAATTTGTTAAGAGCTACTACAAAGAGTAAGAGCAACAAATCCCTTTGGTCCCATGTATAAAATATTTCTTCTATGTATTTAATACAGTTCTGGCTTAATTAGGCAAACACATAGTCTTGTAAATTAAGCTAAAATCTCTTTTTAATCATCTTAAGTGAAAAGCTCCATTAGACAGGGCGAATTTATGCCTGGGAAAAGAAAGCTTCTTACCTTTCAAACAAATCCCCTTTGAGCTTCTTTCAACAAGTCTTCTTCCCCTGCATCTCTTAATAAAATTATGTATGTTAATGTAAAAGCAGCTCATGGGTATTTACCCTTAGCCTAAATAGCCTGCAGGAGGAAATACCCATAAATAACCGAGAGTGAGAAACACACATTTTACGATACGATGGAAGAGACTAACATTGGAAAGCAGGCCCCTTATGAATATAAATGAGGAGGCCCTGACTTGAGGAGTAATATTCGGGGATTTCATTCCCATTCGGTGTGAAACATGATTTACTTACATAAACACACATGTAATCGAATTAAATTTGAGATTGCCGAGTTAAATGGGCCATTTAGCTTAGTAAAAACTAATTAATTGCTCTATTCCCGGACTTTTCCCCCATATCTAACAAGTCAAATTTACATTTACTGCATTTACAGATGGAGGGGAAGTATCTACAAATTGGTTTGGCCGGATCTCCTCGTGTTTCTCGCCATTTATTTTACACTTTCAATCCTCTACCGTTTTGGATTGGATAAAGAACAACAAATGTAAGACATTTTACCCCCCATTTAAAGATATATATTAAATCGAATATACAGATCCTTTACTATGTCTATATACCCTTCCTGGAATTCTTTCTTCTTCTTCTTCTTCTTCTTCTCCTCCTCCTCCTCCTCCGTGTCAAACTGCCTAATACAAATCAAATTGTTATTGAACAACAACTCTCACACAAATCTCCTTGAAATTCATCCTATCTTCATTCTATCCCATCTTGAAATATTTAATATCTCAAGCTGAAAAATCCTGCCATATATGATCACTTTTGAACAACAACTCTCACACAAATCTCCTTGAAATTCATCCTATCTTCATTCTATCCCATCTTGAAATATTTAATATCTCAAGCTGAAAAATCCTGCCATATGATCACTTTCAATTTTTGACAGAATCTTTGAAAAGCTGTCGAAGTAAGTTAAAAAATATTTTTATAAAAGTTATACCTATAATATACTATATACTTTATGATATACTTTATGATATACTTTTTTTTTAAACGCAATAATCAAAAATAAGATTTTAAATATTCCATCCCGCAGCTATTGTGATGACTTTGGGAATCTCATCCCAGTTTCATTTGTGCTGGGTTTCTACGTGTCAATCGTAGTTGGAAGATGGGTAAGTAAGACTAAGTATGTAGCAGTGCTGATCATTTGACTATGTATAAAAATGATTTACTTTAGCGTGATATACAGTAATTTAAAATTTTTGTTGCGCATTTCAGTGGGACCAATATCAAAGTATCCCATGGACAGACAGTATTGCTGTATTTGTATCCGCATATATTCACGGAGATGTAAGTCTTTGCACCCTAAATATAAAACCATCCCTCAAATTGGTAGAAATAGTAGTTCCTCAGAAATATAATTACAAAGTTCCAGTTGAATATTTTTGCGGAAATTGCTTTAAAATTGGCAAGTCATTTGATATCCTGTTTTTCTCCTAGGACGAAAAGGGGCGTGTGATACGGAGGACCATTATGAGATATTGTTGCCTTTCTGTGACAATGACTTTCGCTTTAATCTCTCCAAGAGTGAAGAAACGTTTCCCATCTCTTCAGCATCTCGTGGAAGCCGGTAAGATACTCTATACCTAAGCTACTACATATAGAGTATTAGGTAATCCCAAGTTCGCTTTATATTTTTAATACAGACCTAGGGATTTGAGCTACATATAGGTACACATATTAGTATAGAGATGAAGAGGAATAGAGATAGGAAGAGTAATTAAAGTGGGCAGAGTGCTTAGCATTAAAGTTTAATGAGTGCTCAGACTTAATTGAGTCGATTCTCAAATTCACTCCCTTTCTAAAGGGAGGAGTGAGGAAGGAATTTGGCAATTTACATTCATTTATGAGTTGAACAAAGACCTAATGGAATACGACGAGCTGGAGGGATTCCCAAATGATGATAATATTTATGATTATTGAATAGTACTTTGAATGAATCGAATTAGTTGAATTTCAATGAAAACTGCTTTACACCACCTCATACATTCTTGTGGGCTATTGGGAATGTTTCCAAATTTAGATACAGGTCTGTTTTGCTTATACATATTAGTAGGTATTTGGGGAATCCTTAAAATTCAAATCATTCCAAACTTTGAGGAACCCATCAAAGTACCCTAATACTAATACTACCTAGTATGAGTTATAATATGCATTTAAGTATTTATTGTAAGGTATGTACTACAAATAGGAAACTCCTAAATAATGTATATGGAGTAATAGTGTTGATATGTGCAGTATAATGGTGGTATTATTGTAAGCCAAGAGTGTCAGAAGTTTCCATTCGTGGCTGCTAATTGAGAGTAGAGTTAGTCAGAAATTTGTATAGGTATTCTCGTTTATCCATAGAAGTATGCACGTGCTGCCTACTTAATAAAAGTCGAGATAAAAACTTTACCGAGAATTTTGCGTAACGTCATTGAAATTAATCCATAAACTGTTGATATTGTACATAGTTAGGATTAATCCTATATATAAATTTTTTGAATTCGAGACAATCTGTCTCGAACAAAAAAGAGTATGTGCAGATTACATCCTATAAATTAATACACATACTTTGAATACCTATACTATCTGGGTTGATTCTATATTTGGATAGTAGGTATTAATATAATATTACTAATATTAAAGCTACTATATAATTATTAATATACTATAGGCAATTATGATGTGAAATATCAATATGTACTTGTATAAAAGAAATATGTAGTACCTACCTAATAGAGTTTAGTATCGTAGTACGATTAAAGTGGAATAGTATCAATAGGCCCATTTTATAAATACTCTAATCCTATAAATTAGACTTGTTTTATTTGAATAATCTCCCGATAGTCGACGCACCGATGAAAGCAGTAGGTGTATTTACATAGAGAAAGTTTAAACAAAATGATACTCTTTAATCCTTTGATGCTCATCCATTCTACACTGTATTTTAGGTTTACTGATGGAGAATGAGTTGCTTATCATTGAGGAGTTGAATAGAAATGTTCCAAAGTACACCAAATCCTGGCTTCCAGGTAACCTTTTATTTTTATCCTATGATTAATATTTAGAAATAGTACTGACATTTCTGACGCATTTCTCTAGTGGTGTGGGCGTGCTCAATCGTAAGATTTATTCACTTTTTTTTTTAATATTTAGATTTCTCAAAGTGATTTGTATTTGATTTCAAAAGGTGACAAGGGCAAGGAAGGAAGGGAAGATTAGGGATGATTTTGCGGTGAAAACACTATTGGACGAGCTCAATACGCTTAGGTCAAATGGAGGCAAATTGATTAGCTATGACTGGATTTCTGTCCCATTGGTATACACTCAGGTTAGCCCATTTTATAAGCTTTTTATTCCATACATATACATATATAAGCAATCGTAGTAGTTGTATTATACGATAACTTAAGGTTAGTATTTCGGAAATCCATTCCCCGAGCTTTCTCCAGAGGACTTTCTCCGAGCTGCTGAATGCTGATTATCATCCCGACTCTTTTCCCTTTCCTTTGGAATTTCATTTAAAGATTCAGTTTGGATTTTTGTCCATGAACTCATTGAAATGCATCCCATGTTTGTATCTCGCTCGAATCTGAATACATTTGAAGAACTCTCTTTTTTTATTCCTTCATCTTACACACGCACACGGCCAGCTCCCCGGACCAATATATAGCTAATGAACCTCTCTCCTTTCTCTCTCTCTCGGCTAAATCACCCACACATTAACATTACGCCCTCGTACAAAGTCTATTGACTGGGTGTGTGTGTGAAATACAAAGGAAATTACTTTTATTCAAGCTATTCGATTAGTTGGTTTTAGCTCGTTATTTTGTTGGGATTGGAAGCTCAGGGACTCTTTCAAAGTCTTGATGATGGAAGAATTAAATTGATCATTCAATTTATTTGTATGCTTTTCTAGGCTGTACATATTCAATGTATCTTTTAATGTCAAACTATCTTTGAAAAAAAAAATAAAATGTAAACAACTAAGATATAGCTTCCTAATCGATAAAAATTATATAATGTAGAATTATCATTGTTTTATATCTAATTCCTAATTTCTTAAATTCTTGCATTATTTGACACTTCTTTTTTCTAATATCTTCCTAGGTCGTTACATTAGCCACCTACACTTATTTTTTTGCAAAAGTCATGGGGAGCCAATGGATTTTACCAAAGGATGGATCAGCTAGATATCAAATTGACCTAGTGTTCCCCATCTTTACAACCTTGCAGGTTTTCCTGAATTCTTATATATTTTTATTTTTATTTGAGCTCCAAATTCATAAATATTTTTTTTGTGTACAATTGCAGTTCTTTTTCTACATGGGGTGGTTGAAAGTGGCGGAGTCGCTCGTAAATCCCTTCGGAGGTAAGTTGGATAATAAAATATTTTTTTCAATTGATCTGAGCTCAACTTTAATTATAGAGGACGATGATGATTTTGAATTAAATTGGTTGGTGGATCGCAACTTGCAGGTAACTCGTCATATTTTATGCTACTCTTCATCATCTCGAATGAAGAGCTTTATGTCTACCTCCTCCCCCCCCCCTCCCTCCCCTCTCCGACTCCTTTTCCAGAAATAAACTCTGAAAGTCCCTATTAAATTCAAATGGATTGGACTCAATTGGTTTCCTTCTCTTTCTTACACTACTTGTCTCCCTCCTCCTCCTCCTCCTTCTTAAAGGGGATGTCAAAAGAAGAGTAAGAGTTGCAGGAGGAGGAGGAGAATGAAGAGGACGAAAGGCAAAGGAAGAGTGCTCTAAGACTCTGAGTCTGAATTGAAGGAGGAGGAATAAAAAAATTACATTTCCAGACTTTTCAGAGTGGAATTGTACAAAATCCCAGTCCTCATACCGGCCATAACTAGTGATGAGAAATTGAAAGATTTCCCATCCAATCCCCCCCCTTAAAATGTGACTTGTAAAGGTATGATTTGACTCTATGAGTCTATATATTCCTTACCTTTTCACGGGTCAATTTATCAAAGCGGAGATTGAGTACCTCCTGTTCGAAGCGGTTCGAGTACCATAATTCACTTTATTTAAGTCTGAATCATAAACTTTCATCTGAATTGAACTTTTCCAACAATTCATCATATTCCCTCATGTTTTTAATGGCTAAGGAGGATGGCAATTTACTCTCGAATCGCGAGGCTCGAGAGCATCCCCGGCTCCCAATGAATTCCATTCAAGATTGGCCTTTAAAAACATGAAGAAATGCTTTGGGATTTCCAAAGCTTTAGAAGTTTAACTTTAGATGCCTGTTGCACTCTTTGCTTTAAAAAAAAAACTTTTTCAACACGTAGGTGGCTTATTTAATCGTTGACGAAATGCACCATGAACATCCAGAACTACTAAAGGACCAATATTGGGACGAAGTAATTAATTTCTCGACATTTGAAGAATTTCTTTTTAAACCAAATCTTTTCCAACTATTGACAAGGTCTTCCCCTTGGAACTCCCTTATACGGTCGCCTCTGAGCAATATAGAAATGTTCAACCTGAACACTCTACTGATCATATAAAAGTCTCGGAAACGGATGGGGAGATAATCTCATCGCATAAATTGGACGAGATGTCAGAACCTAGCGTAAGAATTTTGTTCCTTTGCTTTTTTGTTTTCCCCATATATTGAAGTAGTACCTACTAGTATGTATTTATGTATTATATTGTATAAGGATAGTAAAATCCCAGTTTAATCTAATCTACTAAATTGTATGTACCAATTTGTGTCCCAAAAAAACACTCCCTCGGAACAGATTTCATAAACACCAACCCATTAGGAGGGAGGCGAGTCCTTTGGGGAGATTTAGAGGTGTTTGGGAATTTGCATGTAAATGAGGAGAGTGGTAATGGCCCTTAGTCCCTTGCATACTTGCTATGCAAATGGGAACTCGTTTGTCCTCCCCCAAAAAGCTATAATTGGAAGGAACTGAAGAGTATTAGGTTGGAATGTCCTCAAAGGGCTTTTATAATACATACAGATATTTTGATTTAAAAAAAAATAGGAGGTCGGAGGTCGTCGCATGTCCTCGAGGATGTCGCTCAACAAAAGGGGAAGTGTCCTTAGCAGAAGGGAAAGGACATATTCGGTTAGGTCAGGGGCTAGCCACATCTCCACATCCACACTAGCGGACAGCGTTTCTGGAAAGATGTCAAGAACAACTTCAATAACTTCTGTCCTCAAAAGGTAACTCATCTTAAAAAATTTATCCGTATCAATTAGCCTCAAATTTTGAAAAAAAAAACCACTTTTGAATCTTTTTTTTAGAATGTTCTCGCGAGATAGGGAAAGGAACAATTCTGTAGGATCCTCAACGGCTATGTATGATAGTAAGTCCTCCGATATCTTTATTTCAGGATAAATGGGTGATTTTGTGAAGACGTGCTGACTTGGCCAAATACAAATGTCGTCAATCCCCTTATCTCCAGTGCTTTTAAAAACCCTCCGAATTTATGCACAGACTGATTAACTCGAATTTGGCTCAAGTATTTGCTTATATTCTTCCATTAATTCGGTTAATAATCGTTCTCTAAAATTTCCCCCAAAGGGAAATATCCGTATTCCAAGTTTTTCAATTTAATAAATTAAATTAGAGCTCATATTCAAGCTGGATTATCGCCAGCTTAAGTCCTAGGAATAATTCGAGGGTAGAGAATTAGCATAAAGCGCAAAAACAATGCAGAGATCTTTGTGTTTATTAATTCGGCTTAAAGGGCCTAAACGGGTAGGGGTTTTACCCGAAATCTTTTGAGGCCTTAATTGAGCGGATTTGCAATATGTCTGGGCTTTTTCTTGGTATTCTTTCCTCTCCTGCTCTTATTCCTTTTATCTCTACTCAAATTCCAACTCCCAGAATCCTCATCAGCTTTGAATTCTGATCCTTTTCCCCGCTTTCAAATGTTTTATTCCATATGATCAAACAGAATCTAAGAGTTTAGATCATGTTCTGACTTGCCAAGTTGCAAGTAACCGCCGCTCTGTGCAGATCCCGAGTATTTGGTTTCATTCAGGGAGTTGTTCTCAATTAACCCTCTAGGAAATCCAGAATTTTTAGTATAAAAACCTTTTTTTTTTTGATCTACTTTCTATTTATTTAAAAGGTCGAGCTTATGACATGATGGGAAGCAATACAAATGTACCTCGAAATGTGATGGGAGAAGTTATTCCAGAGCTTGATGAGAACATGACTACAATTATATCAATGTCAAGGGATAGGAAGGCCATCCCCACAGTCCAGGAGATTTTTAAAGAGGAGACTCCCGCGTCTATCCCTGGTCGAAGCCAAAGCCTACAACAAGAAGACGTCGGCGTCGCCCTTCCACCTAATCCGAAAAAGTTTTACATTTCAATGTCTGTTCCCGCTGATAGCCATTTCCCAAATAAGGCCTCCTCATGTCCAGCTACTCCTGAACCCCCGGCTGGTGACTCTGGGCCCGACCACCGAGGAGGATCTTCAGGATCTACAGCAAGCCTCGATGAGACTATGAGTGATCTCCTCCCTCTTAAAAGCTCTGCATTTAGCGAATCCCGTGAGAAACTCTCAAAGAGATTGGCTAAAACCTTTGGATTGGAGACCGATGATGGTGGAAACTCTAAAGAAGGAGAAGCGGAAGAACATCTCCTATCTGACATGTCACTGAACAAGGATAGGAAGGAAGAGAAAGAGAAGGTGGCATCAGAGAGGGAGGAAAAGAAGAAGCATTAAATGAATCTCTCGCTCAAATTAGACAATACAGAATTTCAATACAAATCCCTATCTTTTTCAATGCATACGAGTACTTTCATGATTATAATTATTTTCTAATAGAATCTATTGTACAAATGAACAAATTCATACTTATAGGGTACTCATTGATTGTAAATCCATTTGAGGAACAATTTATTAGTTTTACGAATAACCCTTTATGAAGGTATTATGCATACAGATATTATGTGAAGGTACCTACATATGTACATATCATATACCAGGTTGGTAATTTACCTATTTTACTTTTATGGATAATCTTTTATGAATTTAGCCTTTAGGATTGGGGAATAAGAGATTTCTACTTTGTAAAAATTTAATTAATTAAATTTAATTTTAATACCGATAAATAATTAAAATAATGTATTTAATTTTAACTTTATAATTTTAACTTAATATACATATACTATGTTTTGCAAACATATGTATCTTATTAGTACCCTATAGCTAGGTATGATGGAATTTCAAGTCCTAATTTTATAATAAAAATATTTCAATACTAACTATTACTACAATATAATTAATTACCTACAATAAATAAACATTTTAAATTTTGTATCAATTGCTGAACGAATAAATAATTTCAAATGTACACAATTGAAAATTGAAAAGTTTTATTGAAAACAGTCCTAATTATAATTGACATATATATTTATTGCATACAAATTCAATTCAATTGAAAATACTTGGTAGTATTATTATCCAACTAGATATATAATTTGATTCATAATTAGAAATTTATTGTATTACAATAGTATGGTACAGATATACAATTTTTTTAGGCAAGTTGAGACTATAAATTAAGTTAAAGTTGCTTACAATTTGAACAAAGGCAGCCTAGATTATTTTATTGCACATTGAAAGGCAATGCATAAGTTACAATATGCTGATATAATTGTATCAGTACTCAGTAGTAAAGATTTGAAACTTTGAACATTTTGAAAGATTGGCTTGTTTGTTTTATTTGTTTAATAAATACCATCATGTAGTATTCGCATTAAACGAGTCTTATTTCACTGACGAGTGAAAACATTATTGAATGAGAATAACATTTACCTACATATTGCATTGTTTGTAATAAAATCTGTTATTAATACAATAGTAGCATTATGGGGATTGAAACTTCTATTCCTTTTATAACAATAATTGTGAATAATTGTTCTACCGTACAATAACATAGGAAATTAAGTGGGCTATTGGAAATAGGAATACTTTTGAATTGATTGGAATGAAATCTTAATACTTTTTAATGTAGGCAGTACTAGTACATACTAGTACCTATGCAATATATATAAACAGAAATTTAAGATTTAAGATACGTAAGGTATATTTAAAGCTTATTTGCATTGTGCTTGGTTGTATAGTAAATATTGTATGTATCTTCATAGGAAGAGAATAAGAAAATGATAGTCAAAAAGGAAGTCCATAAGAGTACATACAAAATATAATTATAATTAAATCACATCAAACAATTCAAAACAATTGATTTTAAAATTATAAAAAGCTCCTTGCGCTCTTGAAACTTTAATGTAGAATGACTCATGAGAATACTAGATTAATTGGCATATTGGTATATTGTAATTCTTTTATAATTAAAGCACATTTTACTATATAATTTATATTTGCATCTTATTATTTAAGATTCAGAATTGCAAATACAATTCCTTTGGCCCGTTTAAAAGCACACACACATTTTCACTGGGCTTGATTGCAAATTCGGTTCAGGATTTGCGGAGAGGAGGTTTTGGAGGTATTTGCGGAACTTGTTCATCTCTTCCCTAGTGTGTTTAAAAGGATGGTTTTTTTTTCAAAATATTCGTATAAAATAAAATAAAAATATAGACATACTTTGTCTCGCTTTTTCATATTCTTTGGTGGCAGTTTTGGAGGGGTTGCGTCATCCTCAAACCCAAGGTCAGAGGCAGGTGAGCTTCTTCCAATATTTGAGGATCCAGAACCTCGATCCGAGACATTATCTCCAAATGTTTGCAGCATTGTAGGTATTTCATGGGACCAATTCTGGCTTTGACTTCTCATTCCATCCATCTGTGTTGGTCGTAGAGGCCGATGTGGAGTGAGCTAAAAATTAAACTCGTATTACATTTAATATACATACATACATCATAATTGTTTATATAATTTACCGTTTGATACAAAGGAATGAGATTTACTTGATTATCAGCTGGGCTCGGAGCGTTACTACTCCTACTCCCCAGATCATCTATAAGAAGAGGAGGAAGAGGAGGAGGAGGCATTTCAAAAGTTGACAACTTCTTATTGTTTTGAAACATTAAATGAAAGGTTGAATTGCCCGATGATCCGTTCCTTGGGAGTGTTGCAGAATTATTCAGAAAGGAAGTAACGCCGATTGAACTGTTGTGATCATTTTCAATACTTCCCGTGAGATTAGTCGATCTTCGAAATAAACCTTGATTGGATTTTGACGCAGATTTCCCAATCGATCCTCTGAAATATTTAAAAATGATGGGTTACATGAAATGATATCACACACATATTGTATACGCACTTGCTCTGAGGAATGTTAATTGTTGAAGAGAAGGAGCCAATACTTCTCGCCATACTTGAACCCAATTTGGCCGAGACATTCGCCAATGAGTTGCTACTAATTTGACAAAAAAATATTATATCATTTGGTAAATCAGGTAAATCATTTGGTTCCAATAATAAATATCAAATGAATTTACTCTGAATTCCTTCCATTAACCGATACTTTTGTAGGGGGTGATGACGCTCCAATTTGAACACTCCTTTTTCTAGCATTTGCTTGGGTTCTCTTTCGAGCATTTTTTAAATCTCTTATTAGTACTTGATCCGTTAATGACTGTGTAGAGGATTAATAAAGTCTTTTACTTATATTTGTAAAGATGAATTTGCAAACCTCCGGATCTACTCCATATGCTTCTTTGAGATGTTCATTCAGAGATGCGTATGAATCTTCCAGCTTTTTCTGCATACCAGCCAAAACTTCACCACATTTCCGTTTATGAATCTAAAATTATTAATTTTCCGGTAATACAATTAATATACTTAAATTTTTCAATGCAAATGCAATGGGAAAAAATAAAACACGTATTACATGGAGAACATATTTGAGAAGAGGGGATTGTTCGATGATTAAGCGCTTAAGCATTTCCACAAGCTCATAGTCTAATGCATTTTGTTCCAAATACTCGTCTGTGAGAAATGCCTGGAGAGAAATAATATTTGAAAATAAAACTGTTTTATTAATAAACTGACTCAATTAAAAACTTACATTCTCATAATTCTTTACACCACCATTCACACTAGCATCTAAAGTTCCATCTAATTTGAGCGAGAGATTTCCAAGTGGCTCTCCAGGATTAATATCATGTAGGATGACGAGTTCTCGAAAAGAATTATTTGATTTGATCATTTCCTCTATTGCATTCTGAATGGGCCGAATTTCATCCACAGTCTCCTTTACCACTTTAAACCAGCTTAGAATTCCAGGAAACATGTGCGATGTCCAAAGATGATATCTCTCCAACCAAAGGGAAGCACATTCATTGTTTGGGTCT
>JAAZTK010000093.1:0-31240 GCA_036507255.1 Megalothorax incertus | reverse complement strand
ATCCTCGGAAATATATTTCAAAGATTTAGATCAACTGCTTGCATGCTCTGGCTGGGTATTATATTCCTAATTATAAATATTACAAAATTAATTATTCTCAATAATTTATTGTATATCTGGTCTACTACGTCTACGTAACCCTTCCCAAGTGGTTGGGCACTTCTGTTTATTAACATTTTTAAGCAAGTTTTGCTATGCGTATAATTAAAAATATTTGATGTGGGTAGGTAGAAGGAAGATGGAACTTTAAATATGAGTATTGTGTACGTAGGTAGGTAATTAAATAGCCAAATTGGAAGATTTATTGATATTAATATACAAGTTGGAGCTAAAAAAGGGTGGAGGCTACGACATTTCACAAAATCCAAAAATCTCATTAAATTTAAAAAGTAAAAGCAAACTTTCCCCAATATTAGATACCCGTACAATAGATCGAAGCTCTAAAAGCCTAAGGATGAGTAGTACTTGTACCGAATAACCAATATCAGTAGGTATTTATATTGCATTGGTAAAAAGCAAGTCGTATATTATGTTACATATTTGATAAAGGTCAGTCCCTCCAAGAACTCTTATTTTGGGAATTTAATACTGATATCTGACGTACGTTAATCGGATCCGGAAAGTCCTTATTTTTTAAAATTGTTTTTTTTAAATCTGGCATATTAATACGTTACTCATGAGGAGCCTTAAGGAATTTAGTATTTACTGTAACTTTTTAAAACTATTGCGATGTCCAGAAGAGCTGCCATAAGCTGTATGATTCATATTAGGGCGTATCAGTAAGTTTCGATCGATTTTAAAATTAAGATATCTCGTGTAATTATGAATAGAATCATTAGGTTAGCACATGTATTTGTAGCCCTCTTCAAGGCCAATTGAATAGTACTCAAGAAATAAAAATTGCTTTGTTCCCCATTTTGATATTTCATCCGGAATAAAAAATGGCCTTTTCGGAGGAAAACTCTCACTCCTTCAAAGCCCTTTATAGAGGACCAAAAAAATGGCTATCGCTGGTTGTAGAATGAGGGCTACTAGGTTTATGATGTAGTTGGGTGAATCCCAGGGTTTTCATTTCCTCTTGAGCGAATTTTGAAATGCGAGGTAGGGCATTCTCGGGGAGGTGCAAAATTTGTTTTCCCTCTTTTTTTGAAATGCTGACCTCAATTGACCCAATATTTTGGCAAAATGATGGCCTAATATCCTCCTACATTATATCAGAAAATGGGCTTAATTGGTTCACAATTGGTCCCAGGAAAATATTTTTCAAAATGAGGTCTTTTTTAAAATTTGAAGTATGACTTTGCCATTTTTTTTCTCAATAAGGGAAAGAGAACCAATTAAGCTTAAGTATGTTATATGACCCTATATTAGTTTACTTTGACCTCTAAAATTAACAAGTAAATCTGACCTGTATATGCCTTGCAATAATAAAATTTAATACCAAAAAGTCCAAATTTCCAAACCGTTTTTTCACGTTTTTGAAAATGAGCGTTTTGGAAAAATGTAAATAAATTAAACAATAGTAGATAATTATCTAACTTTGTGCATGGCATTAATAATCCTTGAAGAACACTACAAAAATTGATATTCATTTGCCAATTATGTACGTTGATACTAGAAATATCAAAGTTTGAAAATCGATCGAAACTTTCTGATACGCCCTAATATTAGTATGGATATTACGATCGTATAACATCAAGATGCATCTGGATTTAATATTGCAGATTTACCCCTGGGCTATTTATTTTTGCTTAAAGTTTTTTAATTAAAAATGATGTTGATTTCAGATGGTGTGGGTCCGTCTCTCGTTCATCTGGGTCTACATGCTAGTGCTCGTGGTCGGTGTGATTGGGAATGCCCTAGTTTGCATAATCGTCTACCGAGTCAAGTCCCTACATACCTCCGTTAATTATTATATAGTCAATCTCGCCACTACGGATCTTTTTGTAGAGTCCATCGTCCTCCCCATAAAGGTATACTTGCTAAATATTAATTAAAAAATGAATAATGCTCAATTGTAATTTTTTTAAAAGCTTTTCCAGCTCACCGCAGACTCTGAGATTAATTTTATGAATGTGGAAATGTATGATATTGATTATTTATAAAGGTATATACTCAGGTTTGATTAAAATCTGGTCTTTTGCAGATGTGCCTTCACGAGATATATTGAAACTGTGCTCGTGTTCGCATCCGTTTTTACGCTCGTCGCCGTTTGCATTGAAAGATATTACGCAATTTGCCATCCATTTCGATCTCGTGTCAATCAAAGCCACTCCAGGGTCCGTCGAGCCCTCGTCCTCGTCTGGTTCATAGCCCTAGTCGCTTCCGGGCCCAACCTCGTACCCGGATCGGTCCAAGTCCACACTCTAACGTCAACCTATGGCACTTTCTCCCGCCTGACTTGCTTTGACGGGTATTAAAAATCACAAAACCATAAAAAACAAGTTCATAAAGTGCCTAATTATTGGCAGATTCAACAATGAATTCCGATTTTGGTATTTCCTGTTCCTCTTCCTATTTATTTACATTGTACCACTCCTCTTCATCATCATCACGTGCACCGCGACGACCCTTGTCCTCATTCGGAAGATCCCAGCGCAAGTTCGAGCCAATGAACACTCCCTGAGCTTGGAAAAGGGGCGGAGGAAGGTGGCCAAAATGATCCTCATCGTCGTGCTCATCTTTTTCCTAACTTGGAGCCCTTATTTTGTAAGTTTAAGCAAAAATAGCAAAATATCTTCCGCTAGTTGGCCCCCAAAATTAATTTATATTGCGTTAATAATACAAACTATACTATCCGTAGGTGGTGTCGATAATCACGCAATTCCAGGCCGAGAATTACCTCCATAAACGCCAATTTTTCTTTACGTAAATGACGCCAAATCGACCTTTGATGTCCGAATTTAATTTAATTAATTTGCAGGATGCTCTCAATCAACCTATCTTGCTTCGTAAATTCTTGCGTGAACCCAATGGTTTATTTTGCAATGTCCAAGAGGTTCCGGAAGGTCTGTTTTGAATCATTTTTAATTAGTGGTAATTCTAAAATTGGATTTTTAATCAGGGATTCCTGAGTTTCCTCCCATCCAAGCTATTCCCGGGTTATTTGAGGCAAAACTCGAGGACTCGTTCCCTCAATAGCCACAGTAAGATACTTCATATGTAGTAATTGTTGTCCAATTCTTTGTATTCGCATTGTTATTCCTATGTCCAATTTAGCCAATTTGCAGGCCTTGAGAGAAGACAGACATACAGATACATAATTGTTCTACTCTATAGGTGATAAACCCTTGTACATATTACCTAAAAGTACGCTTTTTATACGCTTAAATCCCCTATAATTAGCTATTAAATTGCTCATTAAATGTGTAGATAATTAGTTCTAAATTGGAACGCATTTAACAAACTTTTTCTTAAAAATTGGCTACATCCAGAGGAATATATCATGTGAAAAATCAAAAATTATATCAGCAATTATGAACATTATATTTTTTAAATACCTACTATAATCGGATGGGAAATATATGTGAAACCTGCCTAGTTTTTTATTTATTTTTTATTTCAAATTAGCCAATTATATCATAAATATGCCTATGATTTAGACATTGTTTGCTTGAAAGACACGTGCAAAAATTATTATTAATTAATTTAAGCCAATACATAGCTAGTCAATGTACTAATTAATGTTTTGGTTTGGTTCCAGGATCCGCAGACTCAAGGAGGTCAAGAAATAATTCTGGCCTGGCACCCTCCTCCGTCCTCCAGAGGTCATCCAACGGCGTCCCACCTTCTTGCAGGTCAAAATCTCACTCAAACCACAGATTTTGCCATTTTTCCAACGCCACCTCCTCCTCTTCCTCTTCCACAGCCTCGGCCCCCGGTGTTGGCCATCCATTCCTCGGAGGTTCCACAAGTTCTCTTCGGACTCAGGTTCCTTAAAATAATTATTTACACAAAAACAATGCTAAATAAGTTAATTTACCAATTAAAATTCAATCTAAATGAAGGAATGGTGCCGAGTGAATGAGATCCGCGAGAACGGGGTAAGGACGCCAACGCCAAGTCACGGAGGATGGCATGAAATCCGAATTGGAGATAATAATTTTTACGAAATGACTGACCTGAGGTCACTCGGACCACCCTCAACTCATGAGACTTTAGGATCCCTCAATCGAGAGTATAATATTTAAATATATTTTATGCAAAATAGACTTAAACTGTAAATACTCGCATTATATTGCACTTAAATAACGTTAAATGGACTTTATAAATTAAATATCGTGCTTTAAAAGTTATATTTTTGTTTAAAATACAAAGATTTTTGTAATAAAACAAAATATATTTTTTTTTTCACATGAAATCCTTAAAAATTGCTTTGAAATGCAAAGAATTTCAAAGACCTGGGCCGGGGATGTGAGCGAATTCCTTTGAAATTGAAATGAATATAACTTGAATGTGTAATATGGACCTAATTCGACTGATAAATTGTAATATATACGCATATTGCATATTCCTTGCTCAATCACGTAAATATGATATAGTGAGTTGTATGAAATATTTTTATAAATATCTAGGACTGAAATCAACAAAAGTACTCACATGTAATTGATTCGGCGTCGTAGATGTAGTAATTTCCTGTGAATCCAAAATGTCATTTCTACAAATAATACAATTGGTAATTGTACACAAATTGAATATACTACCAACATATAATTAACAAAGTTTTGATCATATTATTTGAATTATTTTGAATTTCTATCTTTAGAATATCGTAAATCACATGCTTAAATGCTTTAAAGCATATCTCGCAACAAAATATTGATTATTTACTCACGTTTAATAGGGAGGCAATTATATTTAACTATTTGCTTTCCTTTGATAAGCAAATTGACAATTATACAAGTATTTCTCATCTTCATATTTAGCCGGTTAACCTTTCGTATTATTAGAGGTGGATTCTGATATATTTAGAGATAGTTTAAACCACCAAATCAAATATTTAGTGTTATATTTACCAATATATCAAAATATATATCTTTTCTATGCATAGATATGTACTTTTATATGAATATTTTGTGAATACTTTAATATTAATCAATAAAATATTGATATATCAATTCTACAAGTATAATACTTACATAGCATTAACCATATACGGATATTTGAAGTAATATCTAGGTATTATAATTTATAAGCATCTGTAATATATTGGTAGGGTACAATATAATGCATATAGTTTTGGTATCATTCCAACTCTTTTATAAAACACGAATACCATTAGAACAAGTTACAAGGTCACCCAGCTAGCCACTACCATATCCTAGAGGTACGGATATATCGTATACCGACCAATCTAATCGGCGTATTCGTGTTTTAAGATAATACCCATGTTTATATGTACTACTAATACAATATATCGTATACCGGCCCAAGTTTTAAATTATTCACAGCTCGGAATCGGCTCCAGTTCACTTCACAAAAAGTCAAAACCTGAAGGACGTCCGCCCTACAAATTTCCAGTAAGTTTTTACCCATTTTTAACTCATCCTTAAAACAATCCATCAAATACACATCTTTAATATTTTAATCAGTCTACCATTTATCATTTCATTCCTAGCTTTCAGGCCATCAGGAGCTGCAGAACCCTCGAATTCTTTTCAGAAATCCTCAAAAGTAGGTAAATTTCAACCAAAATTTCTCGGATTTTGATTTTTAATTAATTCCTTTTGCTTAGAACACCACCAAAATGGGTTATTGACTTTTACACGATGGATCTGAGCCCTCCTTGCAGGTCGGTCCTCCTCCTTGCCAAGGCCATCAATGTCCCCCTCAACATCAAGACGACCAACCTCTTTACCGGCGAGCATATGACACCGGAATTCATCAAGGTATTAATTAATTCCTCAAAAATCTCGTTAAAAATGGACCAAATTATTCGATCAGATCAATCCTCGTCATTGCATTCCAACCATGGTTGATGATGGGTTCGTGCTATCCGAATCTCGGTCTATTCTCGCCTATCTTGCGAATAAATACGCTCCCGGGAGTGCCATCTACCCGACAGACCCGAAGAAGCGTGGCGTCATCGATCAAATGATGTGAATATAATTGCATTTACCACCTAATTGGCTTTTAGCATTAATATTTAATTGATTTGTTTAGGTATTTCGATATGGGGACTCTCTATCTTCGATTCCAGGAGGCTTACGTAAATTTTTAAATAATAAATTGCAAAAATCAATCATTTTAGATGTGTTTTATGGCATTTTTTGTGGTATTCCAGTATCCGCTCCTGTTTGCCGGCCAGAAGGACTATGTCGAGGAGAAGTTGACGCGATTTGACGAGGCTCTCAAGTGGCTTGATGACATCCTTGCAAGTATGGCCATAATTAAGACTTTTAAAAAGAATTATTGACAATTTTTGAATGGATAGCAAACACTTATGGATGCGGAAATGAGATGACCATTGCGGATTTCACGCTCATGTCAAGGTATTTAGTCCTATACCTATCAAAAAGCATTGTTTTTTATCGAATTTCAATAAAATGACATTTAATTTCAGTTTGGCGACAATGGAGCTGGTGGCCGAGAAGCATGACATGAAAAAGTACCCGAATATCCTTCGGTACATGGATCGGTGTCGAAAGGAGATGAAGGGCTACGCGGAATTGAATCAAAAGGGGGCCCAGGAATTTGGTGACTACGCCCAGAAGACACTACCAAAATAAATACCCACAAACAATCAAAGTATTAAATGATATTTCTGGCCACTTTTTCTCAAAAATTAAATTTCAATGTCAATTAGAGCTCTGCTTAACTACGATAATATTAGGGAATAGGCAAAATGCCTAAAAAATCATATTTTTTCAGAAATATTTCTTAAAATGAGAATCTATCTTTGTTATCTGTTCAATTAATACAATTATATCAAAATTAAAGCTGTGAATTTCTAAATCCTATCTTCATTTTGGAATAAAACCTCAATCAATTGGAAAAATTACCTACTCGATTAGAATTCCTTATCAGATGTCATATATGAAATATACCTAGAGAATTACATATATTATCGAATTTATATTTCAATAAATATCAGTTGACCTATAAAGATGCTGATATAAGGTCATAAGAAAAAAATAAAGCGGCTATGAATCAATGTATTTCAGTGATTAAATTTAATTAAAAGTCCAGGCATGAGCATGAATAGAAAAAAGGACAAAAAGAGTCCAGATTTTGTTAAAGGCAGTGCAATGGACCTACAATACAATTTGTATTACTTCCATATACTCGGATATGATTCTGTGAAGTGTATTTTATAAATTATAAACTTCTAAACTGACTAATAACAACATGATTTTTACATGTTAAATTATAAAGCATGCACACATTCACCTGTAATTTTAAAAACCTCTAGGTAGTACGAGATTTCTATTACAAGCATATCCCTCTCTAATTTGAGCCAGATATTCAGTTGGAACCTTGTCCTAATACAATAGCTAATATTCATATAAATATAAATATATAATTCGAACAAAGTACTCAATTCTTGTCAACTTTTCAAAGGACTTCAATTCAATTATAATTCACAGGAAGGAACTCGAGAATTTCCTCTTCAAATTGCATTCTATTCATTCCTCGCCCCCATCCAGTCACAGAATATTGTAAAATCCCTCAATTTCCGAGAATTTAATTCCATAAAATATGGAGAAACATCGTGGTTTCATCCGGTTCGAGGATGACAAGGAGTTTGAGGTCAGAGGGAATGTCATTGATGTTTATCGGGGCTTTTACAACCCAGCCCTCGCTGCAACCATCTCTAAAATACAAATATGTTTAGGAGGATTGATTATCGCCATCCAGGTTTCAAAATTTTAATTAATTTGGGCATTTCTCATACTTAAATAATTAATAAAATAGGTTGGAAAGCTTGGGATGTTGGATTGGGAGGATTTTACCTTCATGGAGGGTCTTTACCTCGGGATTTGGATCCCAATCCTGAGTTTGATGGCCGCTTTTGTGTCACTCGGAGCCGCCAAGAATCCATCTTATGCCAAACTCCATTGGGGAATGGGGCTTCACATTATTGCGACCATTTTTAACATTTTATTGGTGGTGGAGGCTCTCACGGACTCTATTCCACGACACCGGTACCGTGTTGACAAGCTGGACCGTGACATCCAGTCAGGATTCTTTTGGACACCTTCAGAAATGCTTCCGATGGATCCATCTCACGCTCAAGCATTTCAATATAAAGGTAATTGTGATTGTTTTAATCTAATTAATTAATTTTGAATTTAAAGTCGGTGTAAACAACTTTTGTATCGGGATGACCTCGCTGCTGACCCTCTTCGGAATGGTCCAGGTCATCACATCAACCCTCATGGGCTTCCTTTGTGCGAGGGCAATTTGTTCTGCAAGGAATTACGTAAGTTTTGCAAATTTATAGATAATATTTATCAATAAATTGTATTTTTTTGATGGGCAGATTGATAAAAAGTGCTTTGAGAAGAAGGGTGTGGTGAAGGAGCATGGGAAGATTGAGTACAAATGCGAAGATACCCCGGAGAAGATGTCAAATACGGAACCTCCACACTTTGAGTCGATTGATTTATCCAATTAAATTTTTAAAATGAAATCACGCCATGTAAATCTCAATTAGCACGTGTGCAATCTAGTAAAATAGTAAATTAGTGCAGATAAGTTAGGAATTACATTTAATCTTATTTATTTACATAATCAATTCAAAATTTTATAAGCAATGGAAGATATATTTCGAATATTTGCACTTTCCAAATCAAGCTTTTATTTTAATAAATACTTATGAATTTAATATGAAAAATTATTTTAAAAATCCTATAATTTTTTATAGACAATCTGTCTACTGAAGATCGTTAGAATGTCAAAGGATTTCACAATTACTTGATTAATTCGGTACTTAAGGCCTTAAGAAATCTTAAATATGCTCATAAATTAGATGTGAACTGTCAAATAAATTGAGGCAATTTAGATATGATATCTGACACTGGTATTAGAGAGAATTCAAGTTCAAGGGCTATCATTCTCACTTCAGTTTGACTTTCTTCAAGATAGTGACATCATCTCAAGTCTCAATTTAATTCTGGAATAATGGCAGGTCAAGAGGAATGGAAAAAGGTGGTAGAGGACTTTGACACCCTTGTAATTCGGGAATCCTGCCACCCGGAAAACTTTGCCTCGAGCCCATTATCCACCCCGATCGTCAACTCCGTGTCTTACATCATGCCAGGGGTGGATTCGATCAAATTAGGTGGTTCGGTAAGCTTTAAAAAAATTAATTATTTAAAATCCACCTTTAAATACACCATTTAGAAACATTATGAATACGGAAGATACGCCAATCCAACGCGAGACGCCCTTGAAAATTGTTTGGCAAAGTTGGAGGGGTCTAAATATGGTTAGAATTAATTAATTGCCGCATTTAAAATCAATTTTGATCAAAATTTGAATTGTTTTCAGCCGTGACCTTTGCCTCGGGGTCAGCAGCCATCAACGGGCTCGTGGAAACCTTCAAATCCAGAGATCATATTGTTGCGACGAGGATGATTTACGGCGGATCATTTGGAGTCCTTGAAAAAGCGCCATCTTGGGGGATCCAGATCGATTTTACCAACAAGGAGGGTGCGGAGGACATTGCCAAGCTCGTTAAAAAGGGGTCAACGAAGGTACCAATTCACAATTGACCTTGAGGAATTATATTAGACAATAAATGCCCTAGATGGTGTATATTGAGTCTCCATCAAACCCTACCCTTTCAATTTTGGACATCAAAGCCATCTGCGATCGAATTCACGGGATTGACCCGACCATTTTGGTAGCAATCGACAATACTTTCTTGACACCTGTCCTCCAGCGACCCCTGGAACTTGGAGTTGACGTCTGCGTCTATTCTTGCACCAAATATCGTATTTTTCACTAATTTAATAAATGGCGAATTTTTAAAAATTCGATTTTTTGAATTTCTAGTTGGAGGACACGGAGATATAATTATGGGAGCCCTTACCACGAGCAACGAGGACCTCTACCGGAAGATTCGCTATTCTCAGGATGGACGCGGAGGCATTCCTTCTCCATTTGATTGCTACCTCCTCCTCAGGAGCCTTAAAACCCTCCCAATTCGAATGGAAAGGCATATGAAGAATGGGTTGGCCGTGGCTCAATTCCTCGAGGGTCATCCCAAGGTCGAGAGAGTTATTCATCCAGGACTCAAGTCTCATCCACAACATCAATTGGCACTCAAGCAGCAAAATGGCATTTTTAAAAGAATTTTTTTAGCAAAAATGAGTGTTTTGTAATTAATTTAAAAATTCAGGGCATAGCGGAATGGTTGGATTTTACATCAAGGGAGGAATGAAGGAATCAGTTGCGTTTATGGAGCATGTAATGAACCATTTGTCATCAATCTATCATTTATTTACAAATAATTCATGCAGATAAAGCTAATTAAAAGGGCTGCTTCACTCGGATCCGATGTCTCTCTCGCTTGCGTTCCGTAAATTACTTTTTTTTATTAAAAATATTTTGATGAATTTTGATAATTTTTAATGAATTTTTGATGTATTTAGGGCTCGAATTAGCCATGTTTTTCTTCCGGAAAGTGAGCGTCAGACCCTTGGGATAACGGACAATTACATCCGAATTTCAGTGGGGTTGGAGTCTCCACCCGAGCTCTGCAAAGACATTGACCAAGCCCTTATCAAGGCCTTTGCATAACATTCTACAATATCTAAATACAAATAAAAGGAATTCTGAGGAAATGAGTATTGTTTTTTCCCCCAAAGTCGAAAGAAATAAAGAAATTCCAAGTAAAAGGATGAGGCGGATATTCCACTAATTGTATATCATATTGTATAAGTAATATTGGAGGTAGTTCTAAAGCTAATATAAACATGGGCTATCCTTGTGGGGGATAGGATAATTTGCATTCACTAATTGCCCATGTTTCAAGATGATGAACTCATCACTTTTTCATATACTCGTAGGTACTCTGAGCTCTTGTATGAATACATTGTAGATATTAGGTGTTGAAAAACATGAAATTGGCCAGTCAATCTTCTCCTTAATATTTAAAGGTCATATTTGCGTTGAAAGAAGACGTCATAATTTGTAGTACCTACTCTTAACATATACGATACATTGAAAGAGATGCAAAAAATAATATAAAAAGGTTGAGAGAATGCACTGGATCCTCTTAATTCTTATATAAGATTGCAGGTGCGAATATCGCAGATTTTTATCGGCAAATTCACAAAATCTTGCATCAAGATATTCGAATTCGCGATTTATTATAACTAGAAATAATGAATTTGCGACTTTTGACAATAGTTAATTTAATTCTAATTAGCGGCAAAGGATATTACGCTCAAGGGGCTGGTAAGACTGTTCCGAATTAATTAAAAATTGATATTTCATACAAAATTAAATTTTAAGATATAATTTTCGGGGATGAGGATCAACCTCCAGCCAATCCGCCTCCACCACCGTCCGGAGAACCCGATTCCCGGATTTTTAATAATTTTCAGCGACCTCTAAACTCTTTCCTAGCAATTACGAGTGACCGCAATGGTCAGAGGATCAATATTAATCCAATAGACCTGCTAGGTCAAATCCTACCTCAATTAGCAAATCTACAACGTCCACCAAACAATAATAATCAACCTCCGCCGCAACAGCAGCAACCCCAAAGGCCTCCAGTTCGACCTACGCGACCTCCGCGACCTCCTCCGCCTCAAGATCAATTCCCAGCATCGTCTGAGACCGGTCCAGATTGCGAGACATTCGACCAGGCTGAAGGATTTTGCGTACCTCTGAGGGAATGCCCGGATCTCGCGCGTTTCCTTTCAAATCAAAGGCGGAATGTCGCAAATCGGCTCCTCCGGCAATCAATCTGCGGTCAACAGGATTTCAATCCTCTGGTTTGTTGTCCAAACTCACCCTTCTCGCACCATGGGCCCTCGAATGGTCCCAGGCCGACCACTCCGCCACCTAGGAGGACAACGCAAAGGCCACCAATTTTTATTGTAACTGAAGGCAATGATTTCCCAGAGTCTCCATCAAACCCTCCATTAATTGACATCCGTACCACCACGAGGACTACTCGGAGACCTACCACCCGGAAACCTGACCCTTTTGATGGCGTCTCAGGCCCTGTGACCCTTGTCCCTCCAAAATTCTCAACCTCAACCAAGGGCAATTTAATTATAATTCCTCCAACGCCAAAACCTGGAAATTTCGAAAATGATTGTGGTTTTTCGAATGCTTCTCACACGAGGATTGTTGGCGGAAGTGAAGCACAAATTGGTATTTTAATTGTTTTTTTAAAATAATTATTTGAATTAATGTGGTAAATAAATTGGAAGGTGCCTGGCCATGGATTGCAGCTCTGGGCTTCAGAGATTCTTCCGGAAATGCAAATTACCTTTGTGGGGGCGCCCTAGTCTCGCCTCAAGCTGTTGTCACTGCGGCCCATTGTGTCCACAATCGAAATGATTTGTAAGAATTGATCTAATTAATTCATTTACACAAAAATCTATTAAATTATATTAATTTTAGAAAGTTTGTACGACTCGGAGACCACAATTTATACAAATCCGGCGAGACAAGCCAACCCCCAATTAATGTGGACATTGAGGAGGTGGTCAAACATCCAAATTATAATCCAAAGACTTTTCAAAATGATATTGCTGTCCTCAAATTGAAGAATCCTGTACCATTTACAAGTAATTTTATTTAAAAATTGGAAAAAATGGCTAAAATATCAAAATTCTCAGAGCAAGTTCACTCAATTTGCCTTCCGTCGTCGCCTGCCCTCAGATCCTCCAAATTTGAAGATATGCAGCCATATGTAGCCGGCTGGGGAGCTATACAATTTAGTAATTTAATTATCCTATTAAAAATTAGCATTAATTTCAATTAATTAATGGTATTTCTACACTGATAGATGGGCCATCAAGTTCGGAACTTCGTGAAGTTCAAGTCCCCGTAATTTCTGACGGGGAATGCCAGGAAAAATATAAACCATTCAAATCCGCCTTTGTTGATGATACAAATTTATGTGCTGGACATCAAAGAGGAGGAAAAGATGTAGGTTAATTTAAAAAATACTTGAAAAATAATTAATTAAACTGATTTATTTAATTCCAGGCTTGCCAGGTTTGATTTTAGGCCTAATCCAAAATGATTAATCTTTCATTTATGAATTTTATTTCGAAATCATCATACTTAATTTTTGCAGGGTGATTCAGGTATGTTCCAACTGATTTAAAATATATTTTGTGATTTTTAAATCCCAATTTTGGAATCAGGTGGACCTTTGATGCTTCCAATAGATGGGAGTAGATATGCTTTGATTGGCGTTGTCTCATTTGGATTCCGGTGTGCGGAACCTGGATTTCCAGGCGTTTATTCACGTAAGATTGTCATTTATTAATCAATTTGTTTTATTAATTAATATTTTAATTGCAGGAGTGACCCACCATGTTGATTGGATTCAAAATGTCATCAAAAAATAATTAAAAAATTAGATATGAAACTCGAATTATTTTTATTTGGACTGTTAATTGATAAGTACACTTTACATTACAATTTATTACAATTTAATCATACGATAGCCCCAAATATAAAGCTTATAATCTTTAAATACCTATATAACGTTTTTAAGTTTACAATTTACTGCTACATCATAATAATAATTTAATTAAAATTTTTTAAATTTAATGATTTTTACACAAATTTTAAAGGGTTTTTTATTTTCAAAAATTAATATTATATGCTCTTCTATGCTCATTATAAATTAATTATTAATATATTGTAATCATAATGAGAGAGGTTAGGTTGGCTATATCTCAAGGATTGGATTGGATCCAATTAATTCAAAATATCCAAATCTAAAGTCTAGTTTGAAGTATTTTGTTTACAAAATTAATTTCAAATAATGTTTTATTTATTAAAGGAATCAGTAATCATTTTCAATGTCATCAAATGAGGGAAGGATTGTCAAATAAGTTTTATTTGATATTCATACATATTTTAGTAGCAATTATAGCCTAGGCGTGGCAAATTTTTGTTCTATTACTAGCAGGGTCCGCAATCAAATTTTTATCCTAAAAATAATTACGCAAAATACGCTATTTTTTCCATTTTATTTTTTATTAATGTCGAGATATAATTTAAGATGCATATAACATTTATACATTTGCTATTTCTTTTGTTATTTCCAAAATGGGTGGAAAGCCAAGTAGAAATATATTGGATTGGCCAAGCTGATTTCTCTTCAAATTTTGTGAATTGCTCAATTGAAATATATTCAGAAATTCCTCTTAATTTTTGGGATCTCCCTCATCCATACTCTTATTTTAAGGATACAAAAGGATATTATTCCAAATTCAATCCAAATTATTTGCTCCCCTCTAGAAAATGGCGAGGTTTTTGTGATACGATTTGGTATTTTAATAAAATAGTAAAAATAAATATTGATAGGCAAGAAGAAATATATAATCAGATTGCTAAAAGAGAACTTTATATATTAGCCCCTTTGAAAGATTTTGAATTTGATAATTTTCGTTCTAGTGAATCAAAATATATATTCTTAGCTGTATATTCAAATGAAAAATATGATTGGGATATTCAACATATTGAAATCATTCATTTGTACTATATTATATCAGTAAAAAATGGCTATCGTGGATATCCTTTTGCAATTTCACTAAATTGTCAAATCTTCAGCTGTAGAGGAGACATAAATATCTATAAGGAAAACTCGAGGAAATCAATTAATTTAAATTCCATATATTTATATATTGAGGGCATATATAGACCCAGTCGGGAGAAGCTAGTGGAACATCTCAAAGATAAGGGTAGAAGATTTTATACAGAGTTTTCAAATAAAACTATTTCAACATTTGTTCACCTTTCTAAAATTATTGAACAAAAGATTAACTCGATTCCATTTAATCGTAATAACTCTGAAAGTCCTGATTTGCCATTATTAATCTCTACAAGACAAATTAAATATCAAGATTACAAAAGCCACGATTTCATCGAATACACTCCTTTGGGGTTCATTGAGAAGAATTATATAACATGTAGCCCCATCTCGCGGAATAATTTGAACCCCCAATCACTTCTCGATCCTTTCGATTCCGGAACCCTATACTTTACAATAGGAGCAGCATTTAGTCTAATTATCCTATTTTATTTTGGAACGGATAAAATCGACGGCAGATGGAGTTGGATTATTTTGGGAGTTTGGGCGCCAATTGTAAGCCAAGACGCCAATATTTCTACAATTTTGGGAAAGAGGGCGCTGAAAGCATTGTTTTTTGTTTGGGGTTTGGTGGCAGGAATTATCATCTCTAATGGATATAATTCAATTGTCACTACTAACCTACTGGCGCCACTCGGAAGCGAATTTTACCAGAATTTTATCGAGTTAAATGAGCATAATTACACGGTCCTTGAATTCGATTTTGCTAGAAAGAACTCGTTTAAATATGCCAAATATGAGTTTGATAATTATTTGGAAGAATTAAATTTGGGAGGTTTCGATTTTAGTCGTAGTTTTAATTTAGCAAAATCTTTTGAAAATTCCACAGATTGTTTCGACCATTGCAAAGATTGGATCAACTTAAATGATTTGGAATACCACGAGGCGATCGATGATTGTTTTGATAATCAAAAATCATGGGTTTGTTTTCACCGTGTATATAAATACGAGCTTAAGAGTGGAAGGGTTCTAATTGAGGCTCTTACTAAAGCTTTTATTTTACTCCAAAATAGTAGATATAAATTGAAATATTTGGATGAATTTTCAAAATGTCAAGATTCTTTTCTTATGGGGGATTCACATAGAATAGCAAATTTAAAGGATTTTTTCGTAAATAGAATGCAAATGGAGGTTTCAGTTGGGAGGACCTCATTCATTGGCAAATATGAGGGAGTTAAGTTAAATAGATTCCCACCATTTTATATAAAATCTCAATTTGATAAATTATTTGAATCCGGAATCCCAAATTTAATCCAGGATATAAAAAATACTGTAATATATAAATCAGATAATTATACTAATCTTTTTAATTTAAATACTACATATTACGACAATGGAGTTCAACCACAAAAATTATTCTCAAATATTCTGTCACTATTTATTGTATTTCTTGGAGGTTCTGCTATATGTTTAATTATATTTATCGCGGAAATTGTATTATTTAATTGGAATATTGGCAAAGAAAGCTTAATTTTTATTTTCAAGATATTTGAGAATGTGGTAATCAAACTTAAAATAATTGTAAATAGGGCATATTATGTATATCAAATAGGATCGATCAGGATTCTCTTTAATTTTATTCGCTTTAAGTTTTATCAATTTTTTTAAAAATATTTTAATTATAATAGGTACATTGCAATGTATTATACAATAAATTAATCATTGGGCTATCATTGGATAACCCCAAAAAATAAAGCTAATCAAACATAAAATTATTATTAATAAAAAAATATGAAAAAAACTTGAACGAATTTAATTAAGAGCAATCCTACATATTACCTATATGCCTTTTTAAATAAAATTTTTAATACCTAATGACAAAATGGTGCTAAAATGTTAAAGAAAAAATAAATGTATTGCATTTGTAATAGTTTTAAGATGGCTCTTGAGGACCACAAGAGTCATCATCCCAGGGTTTATGAGGGAATTTGTCAATCGTAGCCCCTCTAATGAATTTAACCGGAGAATCCTCGTTCAAAGCCAATTGCAATTCATCCTGGCTACTCCATTGGATTTCAAGATTTGGAATGGACCCAAAGGTTGCGAGTCCATCTTGAATGAAATCAGAGTCCCAAATTAATTCGTAGAAAGATCCCTTTAAAATTGGCTTCAAAATCCCTGAGCCCCAAACCCCCATCTCAAACTTGAGTTGTGAGGAATCAAGTCTAATGGTCAGGTCACCTGCCTCAAATGAGCTTTAAATTACAATAGTTGACATTTAGGATGATTTAAACCTTCAACGGCATTCCCATAAAGTCCTGCTAGAGACCCTTCTTCAAATACCTTGAAATCTCCGATATTTTTAATGGATTTGTTCACTTCTTTTTGTAATTTGGGCTTGCTAATTTCTGGGACATGTTTCCCATCAGAAGTTATAATTTTGAACAATTCCATATGAAGACTCCGATGATCTGGGGCAAGGCCAGGGCCATTTGAAACCGTGTAAATCCCAATATTTTGCTTTGGGTAGAATGAAAGGAACCCGGAATAAGGTGCGAGGTAACCTCCGTGGGAAATCATTTCATTTCCTTAAATTTGCACAATTATTTTAATGATAAAGTGACCCTGAATTTTAAACCTTGATGAATTCCGAGGAAAAGACCCAATCCAGCTGCAAAATCCCCATTTCCAGCCTCATACCCCGAAAAATTGACGAGATTTGATGCTTTCCGAAGCCAAAGCATCAATTCCTAATATCAAAAAATAAAATGAATATTAATCTAAAATAATTTGAGATTAGGACTGTTTTTGGTACTTTTGAAAAGATTCGAACGCCATCAACGACACCCAAATTCAAATGAAGCATCAAATATTTGACCATGTCCCTCGGGGTGCTTAAAATCCCTCCAGCACCCGGGGATAAATGGATCCGCCTTCAGGAATAAGCATTCTTTGATAGATTTACATAATTCAAATACGGAATATTAATAAACCTTAAAATTTCGATATTGTAAAGCTGTTCAATTCCATTTAGATCGCGGTAGAAGCCTCTAGACAAATTCCGCATCGAGTTGAAATCATCATCTACTTCAACAAACCGTGATGAAGTCATTCCCAACTTGGCAAACAACTCTGCCACCTATTTAGATGTATTTAAATTACAAAAATGGATTTGGACAATTAAATTCAAATTACCAAAATTTTATAAGGCTTTCCAGCAATGTGTGCTATTACAGAACTAGCCAAATCCACCATATGATCATTGTAGACGAATTTAGATCGGAATGGGCACACTTGTCGTGCATACCTCTGTCGACTAATTGAAATTAGTTATAATTAAAATCGGAAAAGTACCTACTATAAATGGATTTGTGAAGAATTGTGATTTTGGAAGGATTTAGCCAACATTGATGGATTGAGGCATGTCCGATGTGAAAGGAGATCCCGGAAATTGACCTGTTCACTTCGAAATCGGTCACTCAGCATTAGACCATAATCAGGGGCCAAATTCGCAATTGGGAGGTCAAAGACCCCTTCGCCGTGACCTGGCCATTTCTCAGAGAGGACTTGAGCGCATATCAAGGCGCAAAATCCCTATTTAAATTTAAAATATAATTAATTAAAATTGTAGTAGTAGTAGTATAATTTAAGTGTTTAATCAAACCTTGCTTACTGACCCAATGGGGAAAAGTGTATCCTCATTGGCATCTTCTTCTTGAGGATTCCGAATCCCATAACCTTTGGACGCCAAAACCCCATCATTTTGGACTATCGTCAGCCCAAATCCTGGGATTTGATTCTCCCTCAAAAATTTCTCAATTAATGGGTCAAAATTTAAATTATAACCCTGTGATATTAGGATTTGGAAATATAAAATTACAAATAATAGGAGCATTTGGATAATATATTTGCAATGCAATAGCCTTGAATTGATTAAATTAATGATTGAATCATTTGAATGATAAATTGGACAATAACTGATGAGTCTCGACTTGAAGTAGGTATCAAATTATTAAATTGAATACTAATAGGTATTCAAAGTACGAAGGTTATCGCATATTTTGCTAATTCATTTATTCAATAAGTTATATAAATTGTATAGTATTGTCAAAATTAAATAAAAAATATAGAAGCTAAAGTAAAGAATATAATAGATTGGATATATGGGCCCAACAATGGCGAATGATTGGGGTTTTCTTTAGTGGTATCTTCCGTCGTTGGATCCCCCGTGGGCTCATCTGTGGTTTCATCCGGTTTAATATCATCAAGATTTGGGGAACAGCTCTCATCCCCCCAAATCTTATCAGGCCAACTATCGAGGGATGCATCCCTATAAAATTTGATTGGGACTTGACCCAGTACTCCAAAGGTCATCTCGTCCAAATTCTCCCACCACACCTGGACTGGAATAATCCCATCTGGCCCCGTTAACATATCATGGACAAAATCAGAATCCCATTCAAAGTTGAACAGGGCTTGATCATCATCCTGAGAAAGTGGGATCAGGAATCCAGTTCCCCAAAGCCCGAAATGTACATAAAGTTCCTTTCCTTCGTTTGTTGCATTATAAATGACCTCGAGTTCACCTTCAACAGCATTCCCGTAATGTCCTACAAGCTCCTGAGGAGTAAGATCCCTTGCAATATTTTTCGGGGGTTGGATTGAAGCCGGTGGTTTTTTTGATGAAGTCGAAGTGAAGTTAAGAGCCGAGTCCTCACCAAAGATGGCGCTGCGAATGCGAGCGTGGAGCCCTCTATGATCATTTACTCTTGGACCATTTGATACGGTGTAGACGCCAAAGCCATCTTCCGGGAAAAATGACAGGAATCCATTATATGGTGGGAAATTTCCTCCATGAGAGATCATCTCCTTTCCTATTGATTTAGCATTAAAAAAACATCAATTTTGTTGATGAGTTTTGGAAAAAACCTTGATAAATTCCCCGGAAAAGTCCCAACGCCGCTGCGAAATCCCCGTTTGAAACGCCATCTGGCGATTCATGTTCATAACCTCGGAATTCATTCAAATTTGATGCTTCTCGGACCCATTCCATAACCTCCTTCGGAATTAAATTTAAAATTAGGCGTTATAAATATTAATTATAATTAATTAAATTTACTTGAGGAATAATTTGAGTACCACCGATCATTCCCAAATTAATATGAAGCATAAGATAATTGGCCATATCTTTTGGAGAACTAAAAACACCTCCAGCGGCAGGTGAAGTATGAATTCGCCTAATAAAAATAATTTAAAAATGCTCCATCTAGCGTCAGAATACTACCTTAATAACTCCATATTAAATGGCTGCCTAATCCCTTCGAGATCCTCATAATAACCCTTTGATAAATTGGCAAAAGGACCAGTGTCAAGGTCATCATCTTTAAGCAGGACACGCGTTGAAGTCATCCCAATTTTGGCGAAGAGTTCTGCCACCTATCGTGTAAGTTAAAAATTAGCTCTGTAAAAAATTGGCCTTTAAAATGCAAATTTTACAAGCTGATGGTAAGATTTCTGGGCAATGTGAGCAATAATGTCCGATGCGAGGTCAAACATGTGGTTATTGTAGACCAACTTTGTTCGGAATGGGCAAACTTGTTTGGAATATCGCTGGCGGCGTAAGTGATCCCGGGAATCCTCATAATTCCCCATAAGGATCCCGACCATGTCCGAATTTAGGCATGTTCGATGCGATAGAAGATCTCGGAAGTTGAGCTGCTCAGATCGATATCGATCAGACAAGATCAGATTGTAATCTGGCGCCAATTCCGCGATGGGGACATCAAAGACGGATCCTCCCGGAAATCCTGGGAATTTTTCCGCCAAGACTTGGGCACAAATAATTGCGCAAAATCCCTAAATTTGAACTTTTGAATTAAATTTTTGAATTGAATTGAATTTTTTCATACCTTGCTGACTGATGCAATTCCGAAAAGGGTGTCTTGATCAGCAACAAGTTCCTGAGCTTGGTCACGAGTTCCATAACCTTTAGTCATATACGGCAGCCCATTTTGAACAATTGCCAGGCCCATTCCGGGGATTGAATTTAGGGCCATGTGACCTTCAACAATGGCATCTACCGCAAGATTGTCAGCCCATGCTTCATTCAAAAGGAGAATAAATCCAGCGACAAAGAAAAATGATTTCATTGTTGATTTTTTACGATTTAAAAATTAATTACGGCCTAAATAACTCGAATTAAAATTATCACGTTTAAATATCAGAGTCTGCTTTAAATAGAATCATTATATCAGTTCAATTAAAAGTGGAATACCTTGCGCAAAATAGATATGAGAATGTATTTAATTTAAATGCAAATTACAATGACAAATCACACAATAATTTTATCGTGAGCCGAGGATTAAATTAATTGGCCATTTGCAGATTTAAATTATCATTTTTCAAGTGTAGTGATTCACTCTAAAAAGAGTCTAGATTATGTAAATAAATAATTGTCAGTCTATTAATTTATTTCATATAAAAATTCAGCATATCTGACTCATAATTAGGCCAAAGATTAAAAATTTATGTGTGAAACGGCATAGTCGGATTTTGTGGTTAGAATAAAATCATCAAAATAAAAATTTGATGAATAATTGGTTGGGATTTGCGAATCAAATTTAAGACTGAGGGAACAAACTGCCCAATCAAAGTATTTATAAATCAGATCCTTTTGAGGGTCCTTGTCCGTGATCGGAAATGTAAAATTTTTAAGGGCCACCTGAACCCCATTGATTCTGATTGAATAAAGCCCAGATTTCTCTATAATTTGGCTGATTATTAGCGTTTGAGGCTGATCCGGGTTCATGTTAGAATTATTCCGCCTGGAAAAGTCATAAGGAGCAAAAGTGTAAGGGCATATTTCTTTTTTGGTCATGGGGTCAGTTAGCTTAAAATAAAGGGAGTCGTAGCAGACATTGATGGAGAAATGGGTGATGATTTTTGCGCCCCATCCAGAGGGATTCCTGAGGATTTAAGGATTATTTTTTAATTTTCGAGAATTTAGAAAGATACCTTTTGACTCTGCAATGAAATAAATGTGAATCCAGATGAAATTGGATGGATTTGTCTTGGGCCGAGCAAGGAATGAATCTTTTTGGTGGGAGAATGATTTTAAATTGATAGATTGAGATTGGATTCGCTCGGAGGCTCAAGGATTCCGGGAAATCCGTCCACATCCAATAAACTCCGGGTTGCGAAGTCATCAGGGCTCCACTGTCCCAACCAAAAGAATGGTAGTCCCTTCCAATGTAAGTGTGCCACCTATCTCGCCAGGTGTCATTGTCAAAGGTCTCATGGAAGATGTAATTTGGCTTGACCTCGCCACCTACTGGCTTTTGAGGTTTATTTGGTTTATCTGGTTTATTTGGCTCCGGATTTGGTCCATTTGGCGCTAGATTTGGCGGATTGATGGAGGATTCTGGCGGAAGGTTTTGACCAGAAGATGGCGTTATTCCAGGATTTTGATCAGAAGATGGCGCTATACCAGGATTTGGCTCAATTCTGCCTGGATTTAATTGAGGATTTGGATTTTGCTGGATTTGAAGATTCCCTGGGCTTTTTTTAGTTTAAAATTCAAATAATTGTTAGGAAAAATCCCTAATTAAAATTATATTGATGTGATTACCTACTTGATATATTGTTGCGGCTGAGGGTCATTGGTTTGCCCCAAACATGTGAAGATGAATTGAGTTATATAAATTAAGGTTATGATTTGTGACATGACTTTGAATAAATTCAATTTAGAATTAAAAGTACAATTATTTACACCCAGCAATTGTTTTGTACTAATTTTAATTCATAATATTTTTAACTTTTTCTATTGTTCCCACATTGCTCTAAATAAGACACTAATTTAAATTTCTAATATCTTGTTAAACTGAAATTCGCATTTAACAATTTTAGAACTAGATTTTTAGGCTAAAAATTTTAGCTTAAGGTTAGGTCAGGATTCAGCAAGAAATTAATTAATTTGAGTTTCATGGGAAGAAATTCGGACATGTTAATTAGGCCAAATGTTCGCTTTCAATATAAAAAGGATTGGAAAAGTGAACCTGAAATTATTTTAATCTGAAACTGATTTTTAAAAATCAATTATCTGATTTTCTGAAAAATGGAATTTCAAGGACTTCTCGCAATCCTTCTCTTGGCTATATCCGCCAAAGGTATATCTTAGTTCTTAAAGCATTTGCCAAATTAGCTAATAATTATTAATATTTTATTATTTGATGCAAAATAGGAATGTCCGGGGATGACAAAATTACTCCATTGGCGGATTGCAAAGGAAGTGGCGGAGAATGCGTTTTACCGAGTAATATTATTTAAATTATAATTTTTAAATTTTTAAATCCTATTTTTTATTTATCATTAGTGCAATGCGGTTGCAGTTCACCAACAAGTTGCAAACCTGATGTTCAGGTTAAATCCTATATCTTAATATAAAATTTAAATATATTTCAATAGCTAAAAAATAAAATGATTGTAGGTGGTAATGAACACGGAATGTGAAAGGAAGGGACAAGTCTGCTGCTATTTTGAAAAGGATAAACCCTCGAGCTCGAAATAAATTGCTCAAAATTCAAATGCAAAGTAAACCTAATACACTTTAGTTTATTAATTCATTTAGGATTAAATATCTGTTAATAAAATTCAATTAATCGTATGTACAATATTAATATAAAAAATTTAATTTTGCAATAAAAATGCTCTAAAAACGACAATATCTCTTTCCCCCATGTCTTGACTCTATGCTACATGCGCTGCATTTTGGAGGGTCTTATAAATTTTTTCAAATAAGAATTTATTTGACGTGCATAAAACTTATATTAATTCTCAAACTTTTATTATATTTTATTATTTATTATTGCCTAATCCTAAATTAACGGAACATTAAACCCATTAATTCCTCCTGATTCTATTGAACTGTTCAAGAATTTCTAGTTTTTTAAATTTTTTGATAAGAATTTTTTTAAGATTAAAAATACAGGAGTTTCCGAATCCAAATAAGTAGGTAGGTATTTAGTAAATTCATAAATTTCATATCGATTTTGCAATCAATCAAATTATATTGTATTACATTTCCTCCACTTTCAGCGGTCTCGACATGACTCAAGGTCAACACGCCTGTTGACTCATTATTAACCAAATTGTAAGTGTCAAAGTGGGCAAAAAAATCAATATTTCATATGTGCATTTACATATCAATTTGTATTATATTATCATGCAAAATCAAATTATAGGTACCCCGTCGTAGTCTGTCAAATAATTCGAATAATTTGAATAATTGCTTGCATATTTCATTCAATTTACAAAATATCCCTTTAAAATTCATAGAAATTCACGCTATTTGATTTAATATTATAGGTAGCTTAAATGGTCCATGGACCATATACTTAAATGGTAGATATTGTGAGGTTTGTTTACGCCCCCAGCCATTACAATTACATTACTCATTTATCTAATCTATTTAAACTAGTAGGCGAGATAAACTGCCATTTCACTAAATATTCCATCCAATTTATTGTATTTAATTCCAGATGATCTCCAAACTTGCATTTTGATTATTTGAGCCTGAGGAAATGAGATCCCAGCCCGGTGTTTGGGGTCAAACCCGGCTCCTCCTCCGCAAGAATTGGCTGAGTAAAAAGAGGCAGCAAAAAAAGAAGCTATTTTGGGTATATTAAATCATTTTAAATGAATATGGTATAATTAATAATAATTTGAAATAGGAATTCTTCTCACCAATCCTATTTCTCGTCATTCTCACCGTCCTAGTCAAACTTGACAATGTCCGAACTTACCCAGAGATCAATACTCCGTACGAAACACCCCAAAATGTGCTTTCAAGTCTATCTGACCTGACAATCTACGTCGTACCTGACACGCCTCATGTGAGGGCTACCACGACCAGAATGAAGGTCATCCTCGGAAGAAAAAGACCTAGAATTCAACTCGGATTTGCCTACCTCGCGGATGAGGAAGCCCTTGAGGAAGAGTACAAAAGAAATGACTCGGTGGACTATGCAATTGTTTTTGGGGGTGGCAATGAGTATACCATCCGGACAAACCCGGATAACATCCCAATTCCAAAGCCTGGAGATAGGAAAGAAGAGCTTACCACTTGTAGGCAGCTTGGGGAGGAGGGACAAGTCCTCAAGAGCCTCGAGAGCCCCTTAACTTGCCCTGTCAATGGTTTTTATTATTACAACTTTCTTGCACTGCAAGCCCTCGTGGATCAAGCGCTCCTCGAGGTATTTATTTTAAAAATAACACGAATTTAAGCGTAATTTAATTAATTTTATTGAAATATTGGTCAGAATAATTCGAATAAGACGCTGGATGTGGAAATTAAGATGGAAAACTACCCCAAAAGTGCATTTAATCCAGGTATTTCATTTGCATCCACTTTTTTTGACATTTTTAATTAATTTTTTCCTTTTTTTAATGGATTTTTTGAATTAAATTAGGGCTTTCCGCACAACTTCGTATCCTAATTCCACTGTACTCTGTGATCCCAATGGTGGCGCTAATTAATTCCCTCCTAGTCATGATTGTCACCGAAAAAGAAGACAAAATAAAGGTTTCAAGAGCAAATTTTTATCCAAAATTCTCTAAAAATCTTTTATTTCAGGATGGTTTGAGAATGTCTAGTGTTTCTGATGCAGCATATTGGTAAATATGATCCAGAATAAATTATTTAAATTAAATTCGAATTAATTTGACGCGATTAGGCTCTCTTGGTTCATTTTTTACTCGGTTTATATCGGATTCTTTGCACTCCTCTTCACCACCGTCCTCCACTTTGTCGGAGTTCTTGGGAATATGAATATCCTACTACTATTCCTCATGTTTGCCATTTTTGGATTCTCAATTATTACTTTTGGTCCGTAAAATCCACTATAATTTGCAAATTATTTTAAATTTTAATTGTTTTTTCGCCAAATTTTTTTGCAGCTTTTTTTCTGACTCCGTTTTTTCATAAACCAAAAACTGCTGGACTTGTAGGGTAAGATTTTGAAGATATCTACAAGAAAAAGTGCATAAAAATGTATTTTTTAATGTCTAAAGGACACTTATCCTGCAAATGTCGAGTATGCTATTCCTCCTCCAGACTTACCTGAAGAATGAGACCGAGTTTCTCCTTATCCCACTCCGTCTCATCTCCTCCCTCGCATTTACCACCGCCATGGAGGAAGCAGGGGCCCTTGAGCCCTTTGGAGGACTACAATTCTCAGACCTGACCTTTGGTGGGAGGGGTCAAACTGCCCTCATCTCACTCCTATTCATGACCTTTGACATCTTTCTCTACGCATTCCTCGCCTACTATCTCGACAATGTCCTTCCAAGTATAGTTCGCATTCATATCAGTATTATAAATAAGTATTAATTAATATCCTATATAAATTAGACGAGTTTGGAGGTCGGAATCACCCACTTTTCCTATTTAGACCCGGATTTTGGACTGGCCGTTCAAAAAACGGGGATAATCTGCTATCCTCCGCTGATTTCGAGTCTGTGACGGAATTTGGGGATGAAGTGGAGCCTGTTCCGAGTAATATGGGCCGTGAAGCTGTCACCATTCGATCCCTCAAGAAAGAATACAAAGGATTTCGATCTAAGCCCGTTCAAGCTCTCGGTGGTGTCTCCCTATCCATCCACGAGTCACAAATCACATGTCTAATCGGGAAGAATGGAGCCGGGAAATCAACTCTGATGAATATCCTTGCTGGGCTTGTGCCTCCATCTAGCGGGAATGTTTCAATCTTTGGACTAAATATTAAAAAGCCCGAAGAGCTCGCAAAAATACGGCGAGAAATCGGAGTTTGCATGCAATCTGATCTACATTTCCCCGCTCTGACCGTGGAAGAACATTTAGAGTTTTATGGAAAGATCCGTGGGTTGGAAGGATCCGGTCTAACGGAGGAAATGGATGGTCTAATCCACGAGCTGGATTTAAAGAGCCGGAGGAAGGTACGAGCGGAGAAATTAAGCGGCGGAGAGAAGCGGAAGCTAAGCATTGGGATTGCCCTCATCGGAAGCCCAAAAATGCTAATTCTTGACGAGCCTACCGCTGGGATAGATCCCGTCTCTCGACGTCATCTTTGGTCACTTTTACAGCGTGTCAAAGAGGGTAAAGTTATAATACTTTCTTCACATTTCATGGACGAAGCTGATCTACTCGGGGATCGGAAAGCTATAATTCACAATGGACAAATCCTTGCTGTAGGATCCTCACTTTTCCTCAAAAATCGGTTCGGAGTGGGTTATTATTTGACGGTTGAACTCAAGGTCAGGGATTCAAGCTCTGAGGAATCTGACGCCATTTTGAATCAATGGATCCCATCTGCTCTTGCCACGAAAAAGGCCATTGGAAGTGAAATCAAATACTCTCTCCCGCATTCCTCAATTTCTTCATTTCCTGCGCTATTTTCAAACTATGAGGAAGCGATGACCTCACCCTCGTCGACCATGAGCTCCTTTGGAGTGAGTATGACCACCCTTGAGGATGTATTCCTCAAAATTACTAATGATATTGACCTTAATGGCTCTCCTGAGGAGTCTTCTATCGAAGAAAGTTCGCTAGTAATGGGGGAAATTGGACCGATCCAGCCGAGATCCCTTAAAATCGCTGGAGCAATGGTTAAACTCCGTTTCCTTCGCCAAATCCGAACCCCATCTGCACTCTTTTTTATGGTGGTGATGCCACTAATCCTCGTGGCAGCCGGATTATGGATTTCATCGATTGATAACACTGGGAGTGGAGTGAAACAAGTGAGTTACGGGATCCCATCGCAGATCTACCCAAAGAGCGAACTCAACCTGGCCCTGGCTGGCCCTGGGAATTCCGGCGGGGATTGGGAAGGAAGTGGATTTAAAATTTGGAATTACTCTGGGGTTTTCAAAGATCTACTCGAGTTCCAAAAGGAATTGAATTCTGGGACCCTGGCTGCGATTAATGTGGTGGAAGAGGGGGATTCTAGCTTGAAAATACTTCTGAGGGTCAATGGTACTTACTCACAATCTCCTCCGCTTCTAGTCAACACAATAAGTCGATATCTTGCAAGGTAAACTTTGTTAAAACGTAGGATTTTGAATATTTATCGCGTAATTCTAATGTGATTTAATTTTTCAGTAAATTGGGGCTAGTGGGTGAGGAGATCAAGGCGAATTACAAGCCATTTTTATCTAAAGATGTCAAGAAATTCAACAATACTTCAATCACTTCGATATTCTTTCTTGGGCCGGTGTTGTTATTCACATGCGTGGGTCTAGTCATTGAAATCGTCAAAGATAGAGAGGTATGGACAATTTATCGTATGTTTAAGGCATAATTTATGATGATTTATTTTTTTTAAATTTCAGTTAAAGGCGAGAAATCATTTGCGGTAAGTAAATTCAAATGGAATGCATATTTTAATGCATAAAATCTTTAAAATTTATGATTTAATAGGGTAAATGGGCTTGGATTCTACCAGTATTTCACGTCAATGTACATTGTATTCGGAGCATTTCAAATCCTAATTCTCGTCATGTTAATTTGCCTGATTTTTGCGTTCCAAGTCCCAGCTTTCATCCTTCCCTACGCCACCTTCACCATCATCCTCCTCTCACTCCTATTCATCCTCCCATGCTTCCTATTTACCACATGTTTCTCGTACTTATTCTCAAACGTGGAATCGGGACAGTCAATATTCGCTAATGTATCATCTTTATCTGGAATTATTATGGGTAAGATATCAATTCATTTGCGGTCTTCGGCCACAACTTTTGCCGACCTTGGCCTAAAACCCGCCCCTAAATTTGAGGATATCTTCAAAGGCCGTGGGCCAAGACTGGCAAAAGCTCGGGCCGAGTCTTTTGGTTACTTGGGTCTAATTATAATTTCTTATTTACAGGGATTGTAATAATGATCACACACGGTCTGGATAATCAAAATATAGTATTTGGACTACATACCCTCTTCTCTACCCTCAATGTCTTCTACATTCCATTTGGAATGTTTTATTGGACGAACGCAGTTTATGGTCCATGTGCTCTTCGAGGTACTTGCGATGACCTGGTTTGGGGAGACTACCTGGGTCGAGAGTTTATCGTCATGTACGTGACCCTGGCCCTACAAATCCCAATATTTTGGGCTATATTATTGGCTATTGATGTAATACATGATGGAGGGAATCCGCTTGATGCTTTAGGCATCAGAAAAACATTGGTATTTCAATTTTGGCAATTTTTTAACGTGTTTTTGCTTGGAATTACAATTCTTGAATACAATTTTAGGGATTGGGTAGAATCCACAGCAGCTTTATTGAGGATGAGGAGGTTCCAGACTCCGGTGGCTCTCCTCGGAGGATAAGACTGGAGGATGAGGAAGATATAGATGTGGTTGGAGAGCGGGAGAGGGTCAAGGAGGTCATGGACCAAGAGGAGAATGGACCCTGTGTCATTGCTGTTCAGGTATTTTACCAGTAATACTGATTTACTCGGATTTTGAGCCATTTTTCATTGTATTTTTAGAATCTTCGAAAGAGATTCAAGCAAAAATCGAGGTTGAAGGGGAAAGGGATGTTCAAAAAGGTGGTCCTCAGAGGAGTAAATTTTATGGTTGAAGAGGGTGAGGTGTTTGGTTTGCTTGGACATAATGGAGCAGGCAAAACGACCACAATGAAGATTATTATCGGTGAAGAGCGAGCCGAAGGAGGTCGAGTAAAGCTTTGTGGCCACGAAATCATGTCCAATTATTCTCCAGCATTCCAGCACCTCGGGTATTGTCCTCAGCATGATTCCCTTTGGGAGAATATCAGTCTGAGGGAGCATATGCAAGTATATTCTGTGATTCGAGGCGTGGGTTCAGCAGTTCAGCCAAAGTATGCGTACTTTTTTTTACTTTTTCCAGTGGGATTTAAATTTATTTTTGATAGGTTGATTGAACACTTTGTTAATGGACTGAGGATTGGAGAACACGCGGACAAGAAGGCTGGGAGTCTCTCTGGAGGGACTAAAAGGAAGCTCTCTTATGGGCTTTCTATGCTGGGATACCCAAAGATTGTCCTACTCGATGAACCTTCCACTGGTACGACTAAAAAAGGGCATTTTGAGTGTCAAAATGTGGCTTTTTTGCATTAAAAATGGATTTTTAAAAGCTAATTTTAAGTTAAATTTGTATTTTTACAAAGGAATGGATCCCCAATCGAAAAGATTCCTTTGGAACACCATTTCTGGGACATTTAAAGGTACATTTTGGTAAATCTGCTTTATAATTGGCCCTAATTTTGGTTTTGTTTAGAATCTCGTGGCGCAATTCTGACAACGCATGCAATGGAAGAGGTACATATTAATTATGTAATCAATTCATATACTAAATCAATTGTAATTTAAGGCTGACGCTCTTTGCACGAGGATTGCCATCATGGTCAGGGGTGCCCTGATCTGCGTTGGAAGCCCTCAGCATTTAAAATCAAAATATGGGGCTGGATATTCGCTGGAGGTCAAACTCAAAGAAGATTCTTTAGAAGAACACCCTCTAAACGCATTTAATTTTGTCCTGGAACTATTCCCTGGAGCAAAATTGACGGAATCTTTTGGAAATCGAGCCATTTTTGCCCTAACTCAAGTCAAATCCATTTCAGGGGTATTTGCTACGCTGGAACAAGGTAAATATTAATTAAATGAATAAAGATTAATATACTTAAGTGATTTTTTTTTTAAATCACGAATAGCCAAAAGCGCTCATAATATAGAAGAGTACTCGTTCAGCCAAACTACGCTGGAGCAAGTTTTTCTATCTTTTTCAAAGGATGAGGAGGAAGAGTAAGGACTACCATTAAATTAATGCAATTCTCAAAGTACAATTTATTGATTGACCTCAAATTCTGTATATATTTATTCATTTTTAATATTTATTGAATAAAACCACGCTATTGTTAAATATACTATCATATTGTACAGATATTCTATTTTTAGAGGCAGATCAATCCAAATCAGCCTATAAGCCTATATGCCTTAATTAAAATCGCAAAAGTTTGATTTACGGCATTCTTAAATATCTGGAAAATAGCTACAATGGCTTCTTTGATAATATTCCAATTAAATATCAAAATTTCCGCGATAAATATAATTAGACAAATAGCGGATCCTCCAAGAAATACAATAAAAAGTGATATAATATTTGAGAATAATTTTTGTGGTTGAACTCCATTGTCGTAGTATGTAGTATTTAAAACAAACAGATTAGTATAATTATCGGATTTATATCTTACCACATTTTTTATCCCCTCAATTAAATTTTGGATTCCGGACTCAAATAATTTATCAAATTGAGATTTTATGTAATATGGTGGGAATCTTTTTAGCGTAACCCCCTCGTATTTGCCAATGAATGACTCTCTCCCAACTGAGACCTCGATTTGCATCTCCTTTACAAAAAAATCCTTTAGATGAATAATTCTGCGTGAATCCCCCATAAGAAATGAATCCTGACATTTTGAAAATTCATCCAAATATTTC
>JAAZTK010000092.1:0-31351 GCA_036507255.1 Megalothorax incertus | reverse complement strand
GTATTTTCTAGTGATGGAAGGTTCCCCAGAGGGACGTTTAGATTTAATTCGTGAAAAATATTCAAAATTAATTAAAACGGAAGGTTGGGAGAGATTTGGAAAGACTTTTATACGTAAATTCGGGTTGTTTTGCTGGAAGAATGGGGATTTCCAGATTCAAAAGCATGTCCGGCCTTGGACGAGTGAAAATGATGGGCCCCTGGACAATGACAAGATAAATAAGCTTGCTGGGGAACTATCTGTGATACCACTGCCAGATGACAAGCCTCAATGGGAGATCCTACTCATTCCTCAGCGTTTTAAAGCCCTTCCAGGAGATTATTCGGGATCCCAAGAGAATTATGTCCTTCTATTTCGAGTCCATCATGCATATTGCGATGGCATATCAATGATATCTTCATTGACAGAAATGGCAGATGCTCCCGTATCACTTCCGGTTGACCCTTGTAAGCCTCTTCCGGTCCCTAAATGGATCATCCACTTTATGTATGCAAAAACAATCCTATTTGGACCATTAAATTTCATCCGGAATTTCCGTACGATGCTTCAAACCAAAAAAGAATCAGCATTTTGGTGTAAAAATATGGATCCAACGGCGCAAACACTTTATACAAGGTCAGAGGCATTTGATTTGGCTATTCTGAAGGATGTCAAAGAAGCTACCAGATCTACTGTAACTGCCATATTATTTGGAGCAATTTCAGCAGCACTCCGGAAATCTCACGAACGCCTTTTTCCGAATGAAGAAATTCCTCAAGAGTTAAATGCGGCTTCAATCGGCGCAATGCTACCTTATCCAGATCGTTCCCTTCAAAATCGATTTACAATTGTGCCATTTAAAACACCCCTAGGATCCGCTACTTTGTCCAGAGAGACTTTAGAGGATGATGCTCGGAATCTTATTCAAGAATCTTATTTGGGAGCAAAAGAAATTAATTCTGGATCGGATCCACTATTTAATTATCATTTAAAAAGCTTCCTTGGGGGTGTCCCTCAATTCATACAACATCCTTTATTCAGGATTTCTGGGACACCAGTCATCCTGAGTAATATCCCTGGGATTACTAATGAGTTCCGGCTATTTGGAAGTCATGTTCAAGAGTCTGGAGCTTGGGTACCTCTAGCTAATATGGGTAAATGATCAATACTTATTTTTTTAATTAAAATTTAATCAAAATTCCAATTAGGCTTAGCAATCTCGACTCATTCGTATCTGGGGAAGCTTCGATTTTGCATTACGGCTGACCCCAAGGTGTTCAACCCAATGGACCTTCAGTAAGAATTTACAATTTACCTCAAAATCATTAAATTACAATGATAACTACTTATTTCTTCCTTATAGGAGTCTCACAGATGACATTCTGAAGCATGTTCGCCTATTTGACAAGATCTTTTCCTCTTCCGGTGGTGGAGGAGGCGGAGGAAAGGCGGATCTCAATGGGAATCTTATTGTTAAATCATAATTTTTTTATTTACAAGTACCTGTATTTTAGAATCAGTCAATCAAATCATTTTAGAGTCTATAGGTAGTGTATTGTAATACATTTTAGGGGTAATTGGCTAGTAAATTGTAATTGGGGCAGGTCAGATCAAGTTCCAGAATCCAGACTTTCTCTCGATCCATCGATCGCCTCGATCAGCCGCCATATACTCTATAATTAAAGCCAAAAAAGCATTTTGTGATATGATTTTTTTTTATATTTGACGAGCAGACCTGTTTTTTACTAATTAAAGGGGAAGATCTGCTCACTAATTGTAAATATATGCATCTAGTTCCTCCAATTCTCTCTAATATATCCGTATGACACAGATTAATATCGTACTATTTATAATATTAATTTAAGCATGACGAGGGTGGCAATAAAAAAGCGTTTTTGATTAAATATAATTACTCCTGCATGTATACTAGTTATTATAAAATATTAGAGGTATATGATACTTCCGTACAGCATCTGGCAGCTTTTTTTAGCTTGAAGAATTCACCAAAGTTGGATCCTCATTGCGTAACAATCAATTCACGAAAAATCTAATGTATCGAGACTATTTAAAAGTGGTTTGGCTCTCGAGGAATGATAAAAAAAGGTTAAATAATAGCGTATGTGCATTGGGCACACTCCTCCTCAAGAAACAAGTCCCAAGCCAAGGCAAACCTGTGGGCAATTACTCTGATTAGATGGTAAAAAGCACCCTCGTCAATCCCCCAAGGTCTAGCCAAATAGTCAGAGCTCTTTAAGCCTTTCTTTACCTAGTTTTGCATGTATTCAAGATCAGATTGCATTTTTATTTGCTTGGCACAAATGAGTCTTGTTAAAAATTTGGATCTACAAATGTTAATTTCACTTGCAATCTTAAGAATCTTTGAATGCTTTCCTATGTAATTTTTTAAGACGTCAAATGCATAATTCTTATGTAGTAAACCATATTAATTGGGTGAATTAATAACTGGGATTTAATTAGCTGGGCATTTCTCATGGGATTGACTCATCTAATGAGTTAGAACACTATTACAGTTGTTTATAAAGCTGATGCATTGATTAAGGAGCAAAGGCATGCTTCGAATACAATTCCTGGTTGTTTTTACATCAAAACCATGTTTTATAGAGGCGGCTACAAGAAAGGTAGGAGGAAATATATATGATTGAATCAATTATGGCGTAAATATTAAGGGGGTTTAGCTTGCCAAGACAAGCTCAGACCCAGCCCATCCTCTGGACAGTGTTCAAGAAATTCTCCAGGAATATCTTTAATTTTTAAATAAAATGTTGCTGTTTTTGGGGCAATTATTCTTATTTTGCGCCCTAGCCCCTCTACTCTATCTATTCTGGGTAGGGATTGCAAGTGTCAAGCTGGGTACTTTTGTATTCCTATATTTGTACCGGATTGACCTTTATTGGTCAATATTCCTCGGGGAGACGGAGACTGAAAGTGGATATTATGAGCATTTACTCCGGGAGCGGAAAAGGCTTGAGGAAGTGGATTACTTTCAAGGGTTCCATAAGAAAGTGAGCATCAGAGAAGGGATACCCGTGGATTAAATTACCTAAAATTAAATATTACAAAATATATAGCTGCAAATTGAATAACTCGTAAGTTTGTATTTTATTCTTGCCACATTACTTTAAATGTGAAATGATTAATCCGAAAGGCAATGATAAATTCTTTAATATATTGCAGGTTCACTAGAGTGGGAAGAAGATTCTTCTGGCATGGACCAATTCCGGCACTTACTACATATCTATAGTTGTACTACAATTAATGTCTAGTCATTTATATTTTATAATGGGCAACACAATTTATTATTTACGTGATACATCTTTATAAATTATAATAATATATGCACTTTGTGCATCAAAAATATGTTATTCCTAAAGATCAAATTAGCATTTAACATGTACATATTGTAACAATATATTTAATTTTTTGATGATTATTTCATCCAGTTTGAATTACTCATAATAAAGTACCTATTAATTGAAATAAATAGAAATTCTGTTAAACTTTGGGAAAAATTTATGCGAATCACCGTATTTTTTTCCCTAAATGTACAATACGTTAGCATTAAATATTACCTAGGTATATGTAGTATTATTAATATTTAATCCTAAGGATAAGTAAATTATAAAATATTAATTAAACCTTGGGCCTTGATAAATTCAAGGGATGGATCATGGACTAGGATTGGGTAGTTGACAATTGCCCATATAATTAAAATATGGGTTCAATTTGAAAAAAATCCTTCCTAAACATTTGCATTTCAAGGTATTGTACTATTATTGCTACAATATGATTAATATTATAACCCCCAAAATATCGAATTGTGTGCAAATTCTTAGAAAACACAATTTCAACTTAATAGCTGGAATAATTATATTAAAATCCAGCATTTCTGATTTACACGAAACGATCATATTTTGTACGAGTTAGTTCCGCATTGATTGATATTTTAATTTAGATTTCCTATAGGATATATGTAAGCTAGATATTCTGCATTTATCAATTAATATAATTACCTACATCAATGATTTTATCACACCGAATTAAGACTACCGTAAGTCTACCAAACTTTTAAAAAACTTTTAGTTACTAATTAGTAATTATTGTATTAATATAAATAGAGCCTGGGACCACTATTGATCATATTATGGCTCCTCGTCATCTTCCCCTTTTATATTTTTTTTACTCACCACCCCAATATCCTCTTGTACCCGGAATCCTCCAACCTTTACAATTTGGAAGACTTTTCCTACCTACAAAATAATCCATCAATTTGCTTTACTGAGTCAAAATACCCTTACAAAAGCCTCCTCCTTGTCCTTGTCCATTCCGCAAGATCAAATCTGGAGAAGCGTCACGCCATCAGGTCAACACTAGCCATTATCAAGTCATATCATGGCTGGGACATTCGGTTTGTATTCCTTCTTGGTAAACCTGACCCTTTTATATTGGAGCCCTTTAAATTGGAGGATTCTGACGACCTAATCATCGGGGATTTTGTGGATACTTACCGAAATCTCACCTATAAGCATCTTATGGGTTACAAATGGGCTTCCGAACATTGCCACAGAGCAGAATACATATTAAAAATGGATGATGACGTATTTTTTGATCATGAAACAGTTTTTGAAAACATTAAGATGCTCCAGAGGGCAGATTCAAATGGTCCTGGCCTAGCTTGTAGTGAAATGGATGGATCCCCTCCAATTAGAACTGAATCCAAATGGAGGGTGACCCTTGAGGAATGGCCGCAACCAAACTATCCAATATATTGCTCCGGAATGGGGTATCTAATCAAGCGAGAAGCACTCCTAAAAATTTATTCTATTTCTCAAAGTGTCCCATTCTTTTGGATTGATGATGTGTATGTCACAGGGGTGCTCAGAGAAAAAGCTGGAGTGTCCATCCTCCCATTAAATAAATATTATAAATATTTGGTTGGTAATGAAGGGGGAAGCGTCATAAGGAACTGGACAAGGAATTGGGATGACATTGGGAGATTCCCGTGGGGTTATATTTTACATTATGGATTGGATCCTAAAATCAAGTATGAAATGATGGCTAAAAGGATACTTGACACTTTGCAGGATGAGGAAGCTCATCGGATGAGCATTACAATAGCTTAATATTTTTATTAATCTTTTTTTTTAAATTTTTATATTGCCAAAAACTCTTGAATAAAGTACTCTGAGAAACCATTTAAATTAATATAGGGGATTTTTTTAAGTCCACATTTTTTTTCTTCAAAAAATTGCACAATGCTCAGCCGCCTCAGATTCGCTTGGAACTTGACCCTGATCTTGGGAATAGTCTTCCTTTTATACCTATATTTTTTTCATATCAATTCCAAGCCGGAAATCCGGCCAACGCCAATAAAACTCCCTCCAAACCTTCTTAAAACTGCACCCCCAAAGCGGGATAAAATCATTTCCGATCCTGTCAACCCTAAGAAACCTTGTCCAACTTGGTCACCTCACCTCCGAGGTCCCATTAAGCCCATAATGACATTAAAAGGAGCCAATCTGACGGAATTTTCAAATGCTTCGAAACTTCTTCAACCCGGAGGAAGTTTTAGCCCGGAGGAATGCACACAAAAAGAAAATGTAGCCATCCTGATTCCATTTCGAAATCGTTCAGATCAATTGGATCTCTTCTTGGTCAATCTCCACCCTCTCCTTCAAAGGCAGCTCATTGATTATTCGATATTTGTAATCGAGCAATTAGATTCTTTACCATTTAACCGTGGATTACTCTTCAATATTGGCTTTCTAGAGGCACCTACCACCTTTGATTGCTTTATTTTCTCCGATGTTGACCTCCTTCCTGAGCATGACCATAATTTATATAATTGCCCCGAGAAATCAAGGCCTAGGCATATGTCCCTCGCCGTTGACACCCTTCAATACCGGCTTCCATACCACAAGATATTTGGAGGAGTCGCAGGAATGACCAGAGATCAATTTAAGAGGGTCAACGGGTTCGGAAATAGGTTTTGGGGCTGGGGAGGAGAGGACGACAACATGTCTTATAGGATTCGAACCTCTGGGATGAAGATTTTTCGTCCATCTTCTTTTGTGGTATTTTTTTATTAAAATTAGATATGCTCTTTTTATTGTAAAAAATATTTTTAGGCCAGATATAAAATGATTCATCATGAAAAGGAGACGGAGAACCCACTACGCCATGATTTGCTCAACAATTACACTAGGGAAGGATTCCAAGATGGACTAACTACCATACGGTCATCTTCAAAATATTATAAAGTCCAAGAGATCAGGAAAGAAAAATTGTACACGCTAATTCGGGTTAATCTTAAGCTTTAATTAATTAAATAAATACACTATTTATTCCAATATCATCACAAATTGAATTGATAATTAATTAATTATATTTTACAGCCCTATCGTTAATTGATTTTACAAAATATTAAAAGTACACTTCATGGCATCTCATATTACAAAAATTTAAGAAATCTCAGAGATTGTTCCAGCTTTTTTACGGCGAAGCTTTTGGAAATTCCCCATTCCTTGACCATTTCTCGAACCGTTAAGAAGTGACTCCAGATCCATGCTCTCAGGGTCTGAGTCTAGAGTTTTAATGCTATTTCGGCTCCGAATCTGACTCATTTCCATTGATGTCGTTCCTCGGATTTGAAATGAACCCGGAAAGGAATTATATTTCCTCCTATAAGCCATGGACCTCCTCCGCTCGTCATTTTGTACCCCTGCCTTTTCATAAGCTCGGAGGAACTTGAGTGCATCGTTGAAAAATCTGCTCTTCTCAAACTGACCACCCTTTTCCCCGAAGAATTCTAGGCATTTTACAAATCTTGCGAAGGCATCCTGGAATTCGGATCTCAAGAAGATGATTTTGGACTCGTAGGTCAAAATTGAGGTTCCAGCCTCCTTTCTTAAGCAGATTCAGCCCTTTCTCAAGGTCTTCCAGATCTTCCCTGATATCCTCAAAGGTGAATTGAGAAGCTCGTTCAAGGGATCCCAAATCCAGCTCATCCAAAATTCCTCCCAAGCGAGAGAACCGAGTTTGAACCAGATTAGCAATGAAATTCAATAAGGTCTGACTCTTGTCGGTGGATTTGACATCGTTGAGGCATTCGAGGCTCTAATTAAGTATTAGTAGAATTTATTTCAATTTTATCAAGATTGCATTTAGATTTTTCTTGAATACCTGGATCCGGAAACCAGCTGCTGGAATTCCTCGTGAATTCATAAAGTTTCCAAATGCCAAAATTAATTTCAAAAGTTCGTGAAATTTATTGCAATTTTGAAGCGAAGTCGACGCAGTCATGATGGTGTCCACCCTGAATTGAATTAGAGAGCTAACTTCATCAAAACTTGTCATAAATGACATTGCTCCAATTTTGTCTGAAATTCTTTCAACTCTGGAGAGATGGAATAGAAATTGATCCTCCGCTTCGAGGAGTGCCGGGGAATCGGAGTAATTCAGGTACAACTCCGATTCAGTCTCGGTCGGAAGCATCTTTTGCAGAGACTCTAGCTTCTCTTCCGTAAAAATCTCCATATTAATATCGTTAATGGCATCAATGACGACCTGGATCGGAAGACCCAACTTTCTTCGAATGATGGCCAGATTCCGAATAATGAAATTTGGTCGGAACATTTGAACCGCTTGGAAGGAGTGGCATCATCAGCCTGATTAGATCCAATTCGGAAAATCTTTTCAAATTCATCCAAATCCAATCGCAAGTGCTTCGCTTCGAATTGATCAAAAAGCGTTCCGGACGCTTCTCTTTGGTCGAGGGGTGTCCAATTCAAAAAGGGGAGCTTGCATTTTGGTTGGGGAACACTTTTATTTGAGATTGATGGTGATGGTGTTGGAGGAGGTAGAGGAGGGGGTGGTGGCGGCGGCGTGCAAAGCATTTTTTTCATTTTGAAGGTCAAAATTCAAAGTTTAGATTAATCTTTAAATGCTTTTGTCAAATATATTGACAGCATACCGGAAGTAGCTTTCTATAGAGCCTTGGCTATTTACTTGACCAATAAATTGCTGGATGGAATTGAAGTCTTTTAATGATGTCAACGCCAAATGTCCAGGATGGCCCTACCGAGAAGGAAGAGGTTGAAGAAGGCATTTCAATGTTTTCGACGGGTTTCAGAGCTTCCGGTTCAATCCAATTAACTTCAAGCACATCCTTCGGTCAAACCCCTGAATCTGACATTGACACAAAATCCGAGAATCGTGACAACTCCAGTCAAAGTAATCAAATATCTGGAATATCAACGGATAAACCCGAATCCCACTCCGAAAAGATTTATCCTACTCATAATGAAGCGTCAGAACCTCCTCCTCCATCTGTCCGACCATCTCTTGATTTTGCAGTAACGGAAGCTCTGAAAAATGAAATATTTCAAAGGTCAGAGTTTGACCAACCTGACAATAAAAAAGAAGAGGTCAAGGTTAAGAGGCTCCCACCAAGGGCGAGAATCTGCCCTAGAAAAGTAACAACTCTTCCTCCACTTCCAAAAAACTTTTATAAAAAGATGACGTATTGGACCGGAAGTGAATTTGTCGGCGAATTTAAAGATGGCCAATTCTCTTTGGGAGTGTTCAAATATCCGACAGGCAATACTACTATAAAATCTATGAATACTTGCTGAAATTATTTATAACTTTATTAAAATTTATCCAAATTTAAAGGCACAAAATATGAAAGCGAGTTCAAAGATGGACAAATTGAAACGGATAAGCATTTGGGAAGGATCACTTTCCCCCGTGGGGATGTATTTGAAGGTCAATGGAAAAATGGTCGGTTTGTTTCTGGACATATCATATTTCATGATGGCCTGGAATATACCCCAGGCGAATGGGACTACTTGACTCCAAAGGATCGAAGGTTTCAATTTCAAATTGGACTAATCCTAAGATTTTTAATTTCTTATTCACTTCAAAATAGGTTCCATTGGGAGAAGATGGGTCGAGAGCCTCCGGATGATGGTCAAACACTACCTGGAGGATTATATGACATTGGCGAAAGACTATTCGACCCTGCCAACTGTTCCCTAACAGATTACGAGGGTCAATTCATAAGGTTTGATCAAATTTCAATAAAAAAGAGCTAATTTTAATGAGGATTGCATTGAATTTCAATAGGAAAGTGACTCAGGAGGAATGCTGTTTAATCCTCGAGAATTGCCGTAGTGGACATTGCACCTCAAAGGAATATTTTCATCGGGAGCGTCTTCCAGGGCCGCCATTGCCATTGCCACCAATCATTGAATAATGAACCTACTATATTATCCCCTATAGATACAAATTGAATAAATTGAATAAATTGAAATTGACCTTTGACCTTTTAAAATGAATATAGAATTCGGCTAAATTCTAATTTCAAATAATTTTAATGTAATGTATAGTGTATTGGCGTTAATCCGGTGCTATTACAGCTGGCTAAGTCACCCTTCTAACCTCTCTCGACTCCACTTCTTGACATCCTCTCTTTATCTCAATTGCCCTCAATCTCATCGTCATTTCTCAACAACCCCTCAACTTTGGATAAAGAATGAATCTCCCCAAAAGAAGGATTACTACAAAATCCTAGGGGTTTCTCAAAGGGCAACTGCGAAGGTGATTGCAAATGCGTTCCAAACTCTGTCTATGAAATATGAAAAGGGCCATGATATTTCACACTATCAGGAGATTGTTGAGGCTTATAATGTATGGTTAAATATTTTGTAATTTAACAAAAGTAATAACAATTATTCCCATTGAAAGGTCCTGAGCGATCCTGAGAAGCGGAAGAAATATGACGATACTTTAACCCCTTGGGACAGGTGTAAGGATCAGATTCACTATGTTGTGACTCCAACATATGATGACTCTCGTCTCGGTCTTAAGGCTCTTTACAAGCACTTAATATATGGCAAGCAAAAAGATGACATTGAAAGAAAGGATTGGTTATCCGAAAATAGGGTCTTCTCCGCCGGGTCAACCCTCCATACCGTATGGTCTTCATTTAAAATTAAATAATTCAATAAAATACCTAAAATTAAATGCTTATTTCCAGATTACAATAATCATTACAGAATTGGAAGCAAAGGAGGGTACGGAAAAAGAGATTGAACTTGTAGCTCCGGATTTTTGTGGCGTTTGTAATGGTACCTTCCAGAAATTAATTCATCAAAAGAGGTTTTAATTGATTTTTTCGGCAGGAACGGGTATTGAACACGTTGATGCCAATTGCCCAGCCTGCAAAAATACCGGATATGTCTACAATGAGAAATTCGGTAACAATTGGCTCAATTTCTTTCAAGAATTAATTAATTTTTCGAGGGCAGCCGGATTCAAGATACGAAAGATTTGTCCAAATTGCTCAGGATTCTCCCGATTTAATTCCTCCAAAGTTGAATACTATTGCAAAACTTGTTTGGGAAGGGGGACAGTCTCGAAAAAGATTAAAGAGATGATTGACATTCCCGCAGGTATGACCTTTGTCATAAATTTAAAGAACTTTTAAAACTTATAATTAATTTATAGCTTTTATTCAACGAATCTAGGGGCCAAGACGGGGACAATTTTAAGGACAAATGATGGAGAAAACGACATTTTAATTAAAATTAGGGTTATAAAATCAGATTCTGAAAGTAATTGACCTAATTATAAATTCAGCAATTAAAAATAATAAAAGTATTGCATTTCACCCCAAAAACCTCATTGGATTTCTAGAATCTGCTTTAATTTGTGGAAATATCGAATCTTTTTGGTCCAAAAAATTTTGTCCTCTAAATTTTAATTTTTAATTGATTTTAAATAATTATAATTGACCAAAATGTCAAATCCTGACATGCCCTACGAGCTGGAGAACCAGCTGGTGCTTAGACTTCCAACTGTAAGGACCCCCTATTTATTTTAATTGACATTTTTATATGGAATGCATTAGAGTCTTGAAATTTTGGCCCGGAAATTATTGCAATGATGTTAATTAATTAATTAAAACAATTAACAATTGCAGGAGCCTGCGAGGATTTTGAGGGATGCCCTGAGAAGTGGAGCAAGTAATTTGAAGGACCGGTTGAGGCTCCATTTGGAAAGGGAGGACATTCGGAAAGGGACCCTGTATTTTGACAATTTTATTCTGCCGACAAAGGTAGCATTTTAATGATTTTATTGTGTAAATATTGTTTAATTAAATGTGTAATTGTATGATTTAACTAGCTGGTGGACCTCCCCTGCTTGATGGAATCCGCGAAGACTATAGATCGTAAAAACTTGTACAAAACTGCTGACATTTGCCAGGTTTGATTGAATTTATACGGTAAACTGTATTTGATAGAACTGTATTTAATTAATTTTAGATGCTAATTGGATTGGAAGAGGAGGAGATGGAGGAGGAGCCCAAGCAGGAAAAGAAAAAGAAGGATGGTACAAAGATTGACAAGCGTTATTTGTCTCCACATGGGATTACACCACCTTTGAAGAATGCTCGCAAAAGGAGATTTCGAAAAACGCTCAAAAAGAAGGTATTTTATTTGGGAATCAAGCCTAAAATCTTTTTACAATTTAAAAAATTGACTTCTAGCAATATTCGGATCAACCAGAATTAGAAAAAGAAGTACGACGGCTTCTGAGAGCGGATTATGAGGCTGCACATATAAATTGGGAGCTAATTGACGAGGAAGTTGAAGAAAAAGAAAAGAGTAACTCGACAGATGTTGAGCGGAAGGATGTCCTAATGCACGGATCAAAGATTAACGAGGAACCAACTCCTCGTACCCGTGATTCTGGAGGAGGATATGGTGGACTTTCAGGAGATTCAGATTTGGATGAAGAGCTGGGTGGTGGTGAAGAGCTGGATGATTCTAGGCTTTCAGATTTTGTAGAAAGTGATTCAAGGCAATCTGATTCTGTTTCTGGCATTCAACAGCCCAAAGAGTTTAAAAAGGAAAGAAAGTCTAGAGATTCTTCCAGCAGCTATGTTACATCCTTCTCGGAAGCAATGTTTAATCAAAGTATGACCCTTGACCCATCTCCTGGCTCATCCTCCTCAACTGGACATCATTCAAAATCAAGGATTTCCTCATCTGGAGGAGGAGAACGATCTGGACATGGGGGTAGTCGAAGAGGAGGAGAGGAGGTTCCGACTTCTTCCAACTTACCTTCAATGCCATCAACCCCCGGATCTTCAGGAAGTAGTAGTGGCTTCAATAGGGGAGAACTTCTTACCAAGCTGGATAAACTTAAGCGAGAACTTACAGAGATCAGTGTCAAGAGGCAAATACAAGAAACGGATATTCAAAATCTTGAAAATATTACTCTGAGGAAGAGGATGGAATTAATGCTTAATAAATTGGTTAATGAACAGGTGGAAAAGGAGCGAGAGGTACGCCTTTTTACATATTTCTAAATTATAGAAAAAAGCCTATTAAAAATCTAATTTACGTATTTTTTGAATTTCAGATAAGTCAAGTGGAGAGTCTTCTTTCCCAATACTAATTCTATATACCTACATATGCTAATATTTCATATTTTGTGTATCGTATACTTTTACTTTTTGATGTCCCAACTTCTGGAAATGGTAGTATTTTGATATTTGGTATTTGTAATGAATAAAGAATCTTTTTGTATATCAATACTTTGAGGTTTGTACTTTGTATTACGTTCATTCGTGAAAGAGATGAAGTGTTTCACTTTCAAATGCACCTGTTTTAGGTATAAATATAGGCTTGGCCCCTTGGGTGTATAGGCATTATGCATATGCTCTGCATTAGGACGAGGAGAATATTTGTAAAAGGTGTGCCTTAGGGTAGGTTTGTTTATATTGTAAACAGAGTGCATTTGACTGTTTGGGATTTGAGATTTTGACAGCCAAAAAGTTTTGGAGGATCCAAGTGTGTAAATATTCTGAAATTCGTCTAATTTCTAATTAATATCAGGTTATCCTAGGACTAGATAATTATTTCAATCTTGCAATAAGGTTGATGAAACTTAAATTAATAAAATAGAGAATTTTAGGCGGGTAAAAGAATTTTGGCGTTAAACTCGAGTCAGTTTTAAAGCAATCTTGAAGAGTTGTTAAAATGGGGTGCAAAATACAATTCTTTGCAATCTTTAACCAAAGCTAATTAAATGATTTAAAGTTAATTAAAGAATTCGATTTATCACGTATCATTCTTCAATTTACACAATGTTTGACCCATTGGAATGCCTTAAACTCTCAACGACAACCCTCCTCTCTTTTACAATCTTTATCATCTTTATTAAATCCTATCTGAAGCTATCAAGTGGACGTTGTAAGAGTAGGAGGAGGATTGATGGTCAAGTGGCCATTGTCACTGGTGCAAGTTCCGGTCAGTACCCAATTAACCGCCTATATAAAATCATTAATTCTCGAATTCTTTCCAGGAATTGGATATGAAACTGCACTGGACTTGGCTAATCGCGGGGGAAGAGTCTACCTGGCTTGTCGGGATATAATTAAAGCTGTAGATGCTGCTGACAAAATCATGAAAGCTACGGGGAACCGTCGAATATACGTCAAGAAGTTGGATACAAGCCTAATGTCATCTGTGAGGGAATTTTGCGAGGATTTCATGGACGAAGAGCGAGGATTGGATATTCTTGTATGTAATTCAGGCGTTTCTTTCCCCAAAAAGAGTTTCACTCAAGAGGGATTAGAGGTTAACCTTGCTACAAACCATATTGGCCATTTCCTACTTGCAAATATACTTATTGGTAAGATCCTCTAATTAAATAAATATTCATTTTTTAGTAATTAAAAGAATATTTCAGGGCTAATGAAAAGAACTGGAAGCGCTTCTGGAAATAAAAGAATTATAATCGTATCCTCTTCAGCCTACTCCCAAATTACAAGGGATGAATTTGATTTGGATAATCTCAATTCCGTGAATTCTCAGACCTATTTTAATGGACAGACTCAATATGCAATTAGTAAGCTTTGTAATATACTCATGGCCAAAGAACTTTGCAAAAGATTGGAAGGATCCGAATCCCTTCGATCAATTCAGGTCAATTCTCTCAACCCAGGGGCTTCCTCGACTGATATTACACGACATTATCGAACCAACTTTATTATGCGCTTCATCTATTTCCTATTTAGCTTCTTCTTTAAGGCAAATACTGAATAAATTCGTTTATTCGCAAACTTATAAATTATTTTTTAATCCCAGTCGGCAAAGGAAGGAGCTCAAACTGTAATCCAATTGGCAGTTTCTGAAGAAGTTGAAGGGATTTCCGGTGAATATTGGTCAGATTGCAAGGTATGCTCGTAGAATTTACTTTGTATTAAGCCATTTTAAATCTAGAATCTATTTTTTTTAAAATTGCAGATTGAAAAACTTAACGAGCTGGCGGAGGATCCAATCTTAGCAAAGAGACTTTGGGAGAAGAGTGAAGCTCTCGCAGGGCTGCATACTTCGGAGTATAATCTGGCTAAACAAGTCAGATTCTCACTCAAGAACTGATATTGAGGATGAATGATTTCAACGAAGCTACTCTAATGCCATTTAAGTTTTAATTAATGCAAGGAAATAGAAATTGCGTCCAGTGTTCCAAATATTGTGTACAAAGATTTAGATATTTTATACCATTTGATTTTTAATGTTTTAAACTAATGATTTAATCACAAAGTATTCTTAAGATCTCCAATTCTTTGTTAATATTTTGTTTTATGAGATAACGAGATGACAAGTGCACTTAACTAACGTAAGCAATCACGGCTAATCATAAATCCCAGCGAGTAAGATTTAAAAATTTTAAACTGAGGAATACCGATAACTTTATAGTGCTGATGACTTATAAGTTTTGAGGTTATAATTATTATAACTTTATATATTAATTAAGCCATCTAAAGGTAGATTAGATACACACATAATGCCATAAACTCAGGATCAAGCAGGCATTGCAAAGATTATTGAAAATATCACGTTTTGTATAAGATGATTTAATCGGGTTGGCTATTTATGAAATAAATATGAATTCTAAATATAAAAGATGAAGATTTATCGCAATCCGATCAATAATTTGAATTTTATAGATTAGAAGATTATTCCTAAGATCATCGTACAAAAAGCGTAAAAACAGTGACCAAATAGATAATTAGCTGAAAGTTCCATTCAAGGGCTCCTCCTTCCCGGAATTCTGACTCTGATGCAGAAGAACGGGAGTTTTCCACCTCACTTCTGAGGATCAGCTCCGTTGTCACCTCACTTTGAATCAACCCATTAAAGAGTCTGAGCGGATTAATATCCTTTTCATTGGGAATGAGATTATTTGGACGTGACTCTTGCCAGGGATTATCTTTAGAGGATGAGGATTTGCTAATGTAATCTAGCTCCCAGGGTTCAACCTTTTCAAGGCGGACATCAATCATCCAGCAGCAATTCCCCTTACTCACAACTCCATATTTTTCAAGCTGAGCCAAAGGAATGGTCAAGGAGGAATCGAGTTCTCCATCCATCCCTACAGGATTACCTTCCCATTGCAAATGCCCGGGATTCTATCAAAAAAATTACAAATATTAGCCCAATTTACCCCAAGCTTGGAAAACCTTTAAAATTAATTAATAGGTACCTTTTTAAATGAGCAGATCTTTAGTCTGACCCGATAACCTTGAGCTAGACGTGAACTGGACGCAATCCGAGGCTCCCAAGTAAATTCATTTCCCTCCAAATAAGATTGGATGACAAAAACTTGTTGAAACTGCTTAAAATAGATTGGAGCAAGCCGAATTTTACTAGGAGCACCCGCGAGGAGCTCAAGAGGGACCTCTTGAATAATTTCACATCTTTTTGAAGTGACCCCAGTGACCTGAGAGTGGTCTCGCTTAATATGCTCGCATAATTCCTCCCTCCTCAGTAAAATCGAACAGTCTGGGGACACCCCTAGTACTTTGCAGAACTCTTGTTTTCTAAATTAATTAATCCAAGTAATAAAATATTGAATTCTAATGTTTTTAATTAGATCTTACTCTTGGGAGCAGTCGAGGGAATGAGATTTAAACTCATCCTGCTTGAGTTCATAGGCTGGACAACCTTCGGATATGTTCCTACATGGAAAAACTTGCGCTTGACCAAGCCTTTCGATGATTAAATTCCGGATTGGCGTTTCTCCAAAGTCAGTTCGACAAACTGGACAATCTTGAAGGCGTGGGAGGCACTCGTGACATACCAAATGACCGTTATAACATTGATAAATTGGAGGGGTTAAAATCTCAAGGCATACTGGACAAATAAAATCCTCCCGAAGAACTGGAGAGTGTGATTTAATTTTATTCTTCATTTTTATTAAAACTGGCAGACTTCCAGACTTGCAAAACAAACTGATCCAATTTAATCGTCAACCTTTAGAGATCATTGAAATTAAATAACCCTTGCTAATCCCGAAGAAGATTTAAGATGTCTTAATCGGATTTGTAAATAATCCGATTTAATCCATGATCCTATTCTTGAAAGTGCGTATTAAATTTTTATTACAGCACTTTGTCAATACAAGATCCCTGATCCTGAGATATGGGTTAATAGTGAAATAAACTTTTAATAAAAGAATCAAATGCAACAATACACCCCAACAATACAGGCACACTCACCCAATTCACACCCAATTTGCACCCTTCAATTTTTTCTGTCCCAAAAATAAATTTTTAGAATTATGTCCATTGTGACACCCTCTGAAGAATCTGTAACAGATTTGAAAGGAGTATAGGCTACACAAGTCCCATTAAACTCTTTTTTTGCGCACCCCTTTGGGGGAAACCGTTTTAAATTGTTTAGGAGCAGGTGCGATCAGAATGTCAATCAGAGATTAATTGGTTCCGGACTTTTTTCTTTGAAGGAAGAACGGTCTTTTTCAACTTTGGGTGCAAATGCAGTGCTTTAAGCAACTTTATCCGCTTTATCCTTGCTTTATCACCCATAAAAACACCCAAAACTCAACTATTTTGATCATTCAAGGCTCAGAATCACCTGTCAATTTCAATCCCTAAAACGAGCCGATAAGTAATCAAAGTTTAATGTCCCGAAGAAGTTAATATTATGACATAATGCAGTTCTTATATAATTTTTGAAGGATATAAAGGGAGGAGCAGTGAAGATGTCAATTAACCCATAAATTGTAAAACTTTTTGCACCTACTTTGTAGTGTACTACCTTCGAAAAGTGCCATTATCTTGAGCTAAAAGGATTAGATAAATTGGTAATCTTTTTTCAGATGGGCAAATCAAAGCTGGATGCTTTGATATGGGCTTTTTGGTACAATATTTGACCCTATTAAAGGCCCTTTGCCTTAAATAATTAAATCTTTTCAAGCAAAATCTCAGAATTTTAACCTAGAATTGGAATTAATCAAACTCCAGTTCGATTCCAAGAAATCCATGATATTGATAGCGTATTGCAATTTTTGCCGTTTCAATTCTTGATGAAATGATGATATAACTCGTAGGTATACAAAATGCTCGTTCTTTTGCGGAGATATTGCAGGCTCTCCTCAATTATTCAATTTACAAAGTGGAATCGGAAGGGGCTAAAGAATCCATAAAAAGCCTCTCAATTTGACGCCTGGCTTGCTGAACGCAAAAGCCCATTTGCCGAGTTGCGAATTGAACAAATGATTCTTATTGAGGAGTCGAAAGTAGAGTCGAGGGCGATGAATTCGGTTCGCGTTTAAGCGAATTTGAGGTTCTAAATAAAAGCCATTTGAATATGCTACAATTTACATCCGTTCCAACTCATTGCCCTCCTCCCCTTAATAGCACTAACATTAAATGATGCCCAAAACTTCAAAGAAAAGGGAACTGCAATCTTATCCTTTTGAAAGATGTATTCAAAATCAAAATGTAAGCCTCTTCCAATGTAAAAGTGATGAAGATGAGGCAGTATGGAGCGCAATTAGTCAATCTGATCCAATTCCGTCTAAAATTCTTAATTAAACCGATAGATTCATGCCGGCGGAAGTGATTAACCTTGTAAATTTGATGGAGGGATTCCGTAGAAAGTTCGGAAATGTACATTTCCTCGAAATCTTCCTTTTATTTTCAATGGAAGCCTGCATTGTCAATCAAGAATTCAAGAATCAGCCTTGAATTGGCTTGAATTGGCTAATTCGCATATGCATCAAATGTAGTTTCCTATTTGGTTCGAGTTGGATTCGCATGGGCTCCTCTTCTGATGACGAAAAAGTGTTTTATATACTAGCGATAAGACAAGTGGAAGGTAAAGACAATACTGTTCAGCTCGACTCTAATCTAATGTCTTAGGAAGATGAGCGTATTCCTCCTCAAATTAAAGGGGTAAAACCTCAAGTTTGTTCAAGTTTGGGGCGAATCTCTGCTCTAGAAATGTCGTCCAATCCCCCATTCGCGTAGTTTTTGACNAACCTCAAGTTTGTTCAAGTTTGGGGCGAATCTCTGCTCTAGAAATGTCGTCCAATCCCCCATTCGCGTAGTTTTTGACATTTCAGCACTTGTTTCAGCCCAAGGTAGGCCAAAGTAAGGGATTTGCACACCTGAGCATCCACTCATCCCCCCTTTATTTATAGCGGGATCCACTCTACTCGTTGACTGCACTCGTTCCTCAGCGATCCTCCGCATCTGTTAGGCTGTTCCTCAAGTTCCGCTCATTTACGGAAGCTTATAAGCAATTTTTACAAGAAATTGGCAAGCCTAAGTTCCCAAGTGTGGAAAGAACCCAGGAAAATGCCTGGCCAAATTGCCCGGCTCTTCCTCCTCACCCTCGGGGCCGCCGTAACCTTTTCTCAGCAGCTCAATACTGGTCAAGATTACGAAGGTATGTTCAAAATGCAGATTTCAAGCACCTTGTCCTAATATAATTAATTTCCAGTTGCGGATATTGATTGTGCGATAGTCCAAGGTGGGAAGCTGGAACTCCTCACGGCAAAACTCCGTAAACCTGAAGGCTTTCGGGGGATGCCCATCTTCGCTGACGATCGGGGTTCAAATGAAAAGGTGTCTCTAAATAATTTGCTAACCCTGGGACATGGGCTGGACGGACTTGGTCCTCTCTCCAGAGGAGGTGGAGGACCAGGTGATACAAATCCATGTCAAATCTACCCGGATCCGGGTGATAGTACAGGCCGGGTTTATCTACTCCGAATTACGGATTTTTCTCAATGCGGTGTCCTCAAACGCAATGTAAGTCATTTAAAGCTAATACTCGTTTGTTCGCTGAGGCTCGTAAAATATAATTTGATATGAAATGAACCGTTCATTCATCCGCCACCAAAGCCCCAGCCCCAGCTGTCACATATTCCCATTATAATCCATTTTTCGTTGAGGCGCTTTTTTAAAAAAAGCTTTAAACCTTACCTTAAACTAGGTAGTTGTCCCCCGTGTTATTACCTAAATATTATGGCCATATTCTCGCGAATACACGTGAATGAACGTGCTCAAGTGGGCTATATTTATGATACGGGATTTCTTTGAGAGCTCAAGGATCCTTCACCGCAATATTTCTCCAGAAGGCAAAAAATAAGAGTTTTTAGAGATCCCACTAATCACCTCGTCTCTCTTATACAACAATGGATCATTTCCCATTTAATGATTACTGGTTAGCTTGTGGCAGGTTAGTTTAATAAGGTCTAAATCATATCATAGCACATTCTTCCTCTAGGGAAGTGATCCTGACATTAAACTGTAATCTCTCGGCCCTTAAAAATTCATAAATCGGTCCCAATTGGGCCTGAAAACAAAAGAATCGTCACTTTGAAAGATTTAAATAGGATCTAATTATAGAAAAAAAGGGTGTCCTTAAATAAAAATCCACTCTGCATGCTCTGTATTGTCTAAACCCCAATTACTTATTGAATTTGCATAGGAAAACCTATTCATACACTCGATAATTGGGTCTAATTAACGGGGATTACATAAACTTGAGGGGTAGCGGATCCGCTTGTTTTTAAGAATTTTTTAAAGAGTCTTTTAATATTGAATTTTAATAAGCTAACAATAATTGGGGGCTTATAATTAGAATCCAATTAAATTCATAGGCTAAAGAAGTCTCCCGAAATAGATTTAGAGACTTGGGGCTTTGCAAATTCAATCCAAATCCTCGTCAATTTGCGAATTAAACTACACATGGTACATTAAGACTAATCAAATCTTATTCTGTAAATGATGAGAGTTTAAACCTAAACTTGGGTTAAAACAAAAGCTTTTAAAACCCCCAGCCAGGAGCCAGAATTCACTTCCGTATCCGTATTTTGGACTATTTTACATGCTCAGTTTAGTTAAAGGACTCAAATGCAATTGTCGAAACCTCAGAATAGACAATCTGCTCAACTTTTTTCCTCAGCATCTTCCTCCTCGTTCAGTTCTGGTGGATTTGAATAAAGATTCAGAAAAATCAGGGGGATTCTGAATGAGGCTATGCTTAGGCTGTGATGATCAAGTTCTAGGTATCCTTATTACGTAGGGGGATACGACAAACCTTCTGAGAAACAATTAGCAAACCCACAGAGACCCGCTAGAATCCTCCAAGTCGAGTTGAAACAAAAGGGGTAGTTCGAGAAGGGGCAAAGTACGAGTTGAAAGCTCCAACTGAGCCAGAGTACACACTTGTGCCTAAAGGGAAGATCGCGTACAATTAAAACAATATCAGTAGTTGGGAGACTCACGACTGGATGAGGGAGGGTGTTAGTTTAGCTTTAAACAATGCAGTTCAGTTGATTCACCTTCACAATTTGAGGATTTATGTATTAAACAAACTGTCAACTATCCTAGACTCCTCCAATTTATCATCATTTTGGCAAGGGTAAAACCAAAAGTGACAAGTCATCGCGGAGGATGACATCTCAAAACTCTAAACGGATCCTCACAAAGAGATGCAACCATGATCAGTCAACCCTGTAGAGCCGTAGAGGCTGTAATCCATTCTGTCATCATCTCAAATCCTTAATAACAACCGGAAATAGGTTGAGAACTCATTTGGAAGAAATGATCTACTACAAATTGAGAGATTTTGCATTGAAATGTATTTTTTTGAGCCCATATTTCAATTTGAAATATATCTGGGTGTCATTTTGAGGATTTTGAGGATTTTTTGCACTTGAAATACACTCGAAGAGTCGAAATACATACCCAAATGCTAATGTACTCATTTAAAACTTTAAAAGGTAGATTGACAGGTGTAGAAGGTAGAGAATTATTGAGATCCCACTCGTGGAGGCAGCCTCAAATGGGGTAAAACGTGTATGAATATTGAGTAACAACGGGTTTTCTATTAAATTCTCTCAAGTAATAATTACACCGTGTGCATTACTCAAAAATCTCCGGCCTCTCATTAAGGACACGGAGACGGTGCATTGCGGGGAAGAATGTAGGACTTGAACACGGTTTTTGCGCCCAATATTCTGAATATTGTCATCTGCTTGAGCCTATTAAGAAGGTTCGGGTGGGAAAAAATGAGATTTATGAATGAGAGTTACGCAATTACCAAACCTCGTAAGAATAAGCACGAATTTCCCCCCAGTCGAGTGTGTATTTTGCTAATCATGGCTAATTCCTATCTGAAATCTGCACCAGGATTTTTTTGGGCTCTTCGTACATCTCTCTTGATGACAAATTCGAAGCTTGGGAGTACGATGGAAGTTTTAGTCGTCCAACGGAACCTTCTCACGAATTTAATTATGGTCTAGCCGGGCAAATTTGATGGCCAATCCATATGCAAATTGCTCATAATCTAATAATCTAGGGTGTAACTGACCATATGCTGTTACACGATGTTCATGAGTCTCGATTTGGAAGCGCAAAAGTGTGCATAATTAGCATTAGATTTAGCGGGGTAGGCTTTCAAGGCTGTTAAAAAGAGATAAGGATGCTTTATACTACAAAGATTTCTTTTTGATATTTAGGGATTTGTGCATGTACGAGTATGGTTTCCTCAATTGCCGGGAGTTGTAATGCTCTCGGACCAAGAAGTCATCATCATGTGTAAGCCTCCTCAGCCTACGGTAAGGACTTCTACTTTAAACCCCGTTTTTTATCAAATACAGGTCTTAATTAAACTAAATTTCAGATTACTCAAAGCAAAGCTGCAGGATTCGCATCATCCATGTATGCAAAAATTGATTTTTACGATGGCTGATGTTAAAATGTCATTTTTTTTGGGGGCAGACCTACAGGTGCAAGAGTCTCTGGAGTAGTGGAAGAATCTCCAGGAAGGTTGGAATATGAGGTAGCCCTATTCCGAGAGACCAATCCGAATACTGGAGGACGGAGCGTTCCAAATGGAGGAACTTTTATCACAGGAAATGACGCTCATGAACTACCTGTTGATCAAGCAGTTCCGATTGGGACAAAACTTCAACTCCGGGCTAGAATCAATCCCGATTCGGGTAAAAATTACATTGGAATTAAATGATTGGGGTTAATTATAACTTGTCATTTTGTTTTTAAAATAAAGCTTGGCAGCATGCAAAATTGATGGAAGTTTCTGTATCGCCTGACCCCAAAAACCCGAATGCGGATGGCGCAGTTGCCCTAATCAGAGATGGGTATTATTTTAATATTTCCAAATAAAGATGCCACGAAGACCGCAATCTTATAAAATTATAAATCCCAATAAACTCGGAATGTAATTTAAATGGACTTAAACAGATGCAGAAATCCAGAGCTTGTTTCAATCATTCCCAAACAGCCTTACAGGTCAGGAAATTGCTTTAATCACGGGCTACATTTTAAAATATATTGAATTTCATTCATTTCCATCAGGTATAAGGAGAGGACTAATGAAGTTGTACTGGACTTTGAAGCATTCCTCCTTTCTAATATGGTATTCAATTCAATTTGAAATTATTATGAAGAGTACATATCTATTGATTTATTTTAAATACAAAAAAAGGGCGAGAGAAACACTCTTTGGCTTCATACCCAAATCAAGGTAATTTATCTATCGTAATATTTATAAACAGATGAATTATTTTTATTAAAATCTTTTAAACTCATAGGCATGCATGGAATCTCAAGACTGCAATCCTGTAAGAGATTTTTTCTCAACCCTTTCACAACTCGAGTCCATCTCCCCGAATGACCAGCCAGAGGTTTTGATCCTTCTCTTTCCTATCTACTATCTAATTTCACTTTAATTCTAAAACAATCATTCTTCACTATTAATTAATGCTATTTCTCATATAATTGGTCTTTTGAGCTTATCAAACTTCTCTTAAGCTTTTTTCGATATTCCAACACCGATTTTATTTATATGCACCTTAATCGGTTTATTTAAAATTATATTGAAGATACGAATTTCATCGTGTATCTAAAAATGATAATTATTCAAAATCTTTGAATTTAATAGGATTTTTGCATGGATGTATATCAGCCTAGTGGTACGGACTTTGATTTACCCATTAGATTATTGTAATTAACTCCAATTAATTTATATGAAGGCTACGGAAGGAGACGCCGAAGGAGGGACGTCTCCGCCACTTCCGTCACCTCCTCCTCATCATCAGTACAAATGGGGGCAAATGAATCCACTTCAATAGAATTCTCATCGCCCCTTTCAAAACATTGGCAAACTGTGGATAATTCAGGTGGCGGGAGCACCGGAGGAGACTCGGAGGAATATCATTTTGCCCTTCCGAGGAATAAAATGAAACAAGCAGCTCATTCTGACCAGGTCAGGGAGAAAGAGGTCAACTCTGGGAAGACAGGATCAACAAATTTCGGGGATGAAATTGGATTTAGCGTTATAATGCCAGCGGAATATTACAGATCATCTCAAGTCACCGATCAACCCTTTGAATGCCAAGGTTGGGTGATGGCTACCGTCTTTGCACTCCTCTATGACCTGTATTGGAGGGATCTTCTCATGTATCCTCACCTACAAACTGAGGAGTAATTACCGAGATAAAGAAAAATCACTCAATTATTCGTTTGCAAATCCAGTTATCATTCCCAATTCCTCAACAAGGATCCCTAATCATGGTAAGGACACTCTTGATCGATATAGACCAAAATAAAAATATTTTTCAATGTACATTTAAATTTTTAAAGGGTACAAATACTAATAGATCCATCAGGAGGGGTTTCCAGCCACTCGCAGAGGCATTCGAGGGATCTCTATCGACCTTAGCGTGTATATTTTATAGGATTTTGTATTAATTAATATACCTGGAGGTTGAGGTCGTTGAAATATTTAATTTAAATGTAATTTATGCTGGGTCTAATTTATTTTTTATACTTTTTAGTTAAAAACCATTGTTAAATATTTGTTAATGCTTAAGTTAAGTTATCAAATAGCAGTGCAGAGTACAATCCCAATGCAGATTGTACATACTATTTCGGTTCATGTTACCTAAAATTGTGAATAAAAGTTGTTTTTTTACACTTATTTTTTACCCTGAAAGAAGATCGTACAGTTTATCGAATGCTTGAAGATTCAGGATCAGTTTCGGTTTATTTTTGCATCCAATTTTAGCTCATGATTGCCTATCTTTGTAGTTTAAGTTTAGGGTGTTATGCAATCCTTTGAATATGGAATTGAACGCATTTCCTCGTGTATGCTAATCGACTCTTCCTCAGGTGCGTACAGGTATACAATGGGAGTATACAAAACCGAAAGCGAATGCAAGTCAACGAACTCGTAGACGAATGCTAATTAAAAATAGGTATTACCGGCTATTATTACTGTTCCCTTTTTCGGGAAGAATTGCGACTTTTTTATAGGCATATATTTTTTAAACCCGTTCAAATTGAGACCAATATGATATGAGAGAAACTTATTAATTGTAATCTGGAATCCTTGATAGAATAACCAAGTTAATCATGAGAAATCTAGGACTTGATTAGTATTACTTAACTTTGAGGGCTATATAATACAATAGTAGGTACTTGGTAGTAGGTAAAGAGGATTAGAGTACCTATATTTAATAATGGTAGTATTAGCAGTAGTAGATCGTATTTGTATGATATTTATAGGGAAGAATTTGAGACGCTCCTGTGAATATTTGCTTACAATATTTAATGAGCTCTCATATTTACTTTTCTTATAAAAGCTCATTATAATATTAAGCTAAAGCTATCGTAATTTTTATAACTATCATACCTATCTATAAATCAGGTTACCTGATTCAGATATACTCCTCCTACTTATATTTTAAAGCTTTAGACATTTTAGGTTAGTCGCATACTGGATGTCGTACTAATTCTTAAGTACAAATTAACGATGTTTAGTAAATGCTTGGGAAAAAGGGAAATGAGGTTGACACTTTTGGATAAGGGCGAAAGTACAATATGATTATTAAGCACTCAAGTGCTCGTCAAGTGACATAACAAGGTCACCGGAAATGAGAATTGAGTAGTTTACATCAAACTCTAAAATATCCACATTTTATACATGAATAATCTAATATGTATAATTAAAATACCTATCTAAAATAATGCAAAAGAATTTAAATGACTTCAAGTCTTAAAGTTAAGATATCTGATAGATTTCACTCATATTAATCTCAGGATTAGTGGAAAATTATTGTCCAATTTCTCAGGTTCATCTTGCCGAGGAATTGGACAATTTGGCAAGTAGCCTCAAAAGCAAACTTTGACGGTTTGACCAGAGAGAGAAATGTGAGAATCTTTGAACATGCAAAGATGCTTTCATTTTCTGCATTTGTCTTAAATTATATTTGCGTATAAATGGGTTGCATATTCCTCTCATTCAGAATCCGTGTATCGTATTTAGACTGCAAGTTTTAACTACTTTAACTCCTACTTGACAGAATACACATGGTACATAAATGAAGTACTTTGAGTTTATGTTCAAGAATCAGGCTAGGTGTGCTCAGTTCACATTAGAAAAGCCTCCGACTCAGCAGTTTCCTCCACCTTCTTCGGAAGCCCATTAAAATTTATATATTCCAAATCTAAAAAAACATTTCAATGAAATCAATCATTCTTTTGCACAATCCAACCTAAAGCCCGACAAATGCTACCACCGAGGTGACATTCCTCAAGAATTAGGAATCCTCATTGCCCCAAGTTTTTTGTGACTCCTCTAGAGGATGGGGAATGGAACATGTCTTTGTCTGAGCCTGTCCCAAGGGGTAAAGGTCGTGGCTCTGATATGTATTGTAAGTAACCGAAGAATATTTATGAAAAATACCACTTAATTTTTCATAAATATAGATTTGTGGAGTCGGTGTAGGAGCTATTTCCTCGTGGGTCCTTCATAAAGCTCTCCAAATGCAAAAGAATCCCACTTTGAAGACAGCCAACGAGCTTCTCCATCAAGTAAATTCACTAATTAATTAATTAAGCTTTAATTTATTTAAATGTCCATCTTATTTTAAGGTAAATACCTTCTTTGCGGGGACTACAGGCTTATGTAAGACTTAATTTCAAGCTAAATGAATATTTTTTACGGATATTTTGCAGATGACCTGGACGTCATATTCCGGATATTAATTTCCTGTTCCGCAACAGCCCTCGGAGGAGGATTCCTCCAGTTTCTCATGTCATTTTGGCTTCTTCTTAGCCTCTGAACAGGTTTAATTGACTTTATTAATTAAAAATAATGCATTAATTAATTTAATTCGATTCAGGATGGAAGGAGCATGGCAAAATCATGGGTCATCATTCAGATATTCATCATGCTTGGGATTGGAGGTTAGCCCCCTGTCAATACTCATCTTAAAATGAATAATTGGCTAATTTTATGGATATAATTTGCCAGGTGGCTTCCTATGTATCATCACAAACGAGCTAGAAATCAACACTGCCATTTTTGTATTCCTCGTGGTCACCGGAGTTGACTTCCTCCTCCTGATTTATTTTATATGGGTCGTGTGGTCATTTGTGATGGAAGATGAAATGATTGATACGATGGTTTAATACCAAAAAAGTGACTTTGAAAAAAGTGCAAAGGGGCCAAGGGTCGGCCGTCAATTTCGACTTTAAATTCAAACTTTTTAGTGAAAGTGTCATTTATTTTTATGCATTTCAAGTAAAAGTGATGCATCTTCGACTTATGTATTACACCTGCTATATAAGACTCATATTTTGTATTTAATATTTGCACACCGGTTTAACTGCATATCTGTAAGACCTAGAGACACGAGACCCCGAATAAAAGTAGGTTAGTTTGAGTGCTAATTAAAATTAGTGTTTGGGGACGAGACATGGCCGTAAATGAGTCTCACCCATAATGAATGCCCTATACCATCGATAGTATTACACTTATAAGAAGTTAATTGTGCAATATTTAAGCTTTTATTTGTTATAACTTATACCTAGCCAATTATAAGAACTGTATTTCTAAAATTCTAATGCTTAAAAGTTATAATATAGTACATTTGAGCTTCTCTTGTAAGTAGCCCATATCAAGTATCCGTAATCCGTATAAGTTTGTAATACGGATACAATAAAAATGTAATACAAGTCTCAAAGCTTAAAACACGTGTAAAATAAATGGGCATCATTTTATATTTGTGTCTTTACATGTCTTTATATGTTACATAAGTATTTCAATTTGCAAATTATCTTGAATGAAACAGGATTCGATGGCTAAATAAGTATCCGTATTATGAGAATATTGGTGGCGTCGTGGACTGCCGATTGATGAAATTTAGGATTGATTTTGCTGCCCGTCCGGGTGCCAGATGTAGAATCATCAACTGGCGACAGGAAGGTCAGTAAAAATCAATTCCAATTATTGTAAATTGAAGGTTTCCCGAGCTTTGTAAAAATCTGCTTGAAAAAACCCGAAAAATGCCTGAAAAAAACCTCCAAAAAATCTCAAATCAAACCAAACCGGAAATGGCTAAAAAACTTACCTGTAAAAAGCTATTCCTCTTTGGAGTATTTACCATCCTTGCTAATAATTACCTTTTTGGGGACTCCCCGTGGTTTCAAATCCTCCTTGAGATTTCCCTCGTGCTCGGCTATCTGGCAGGAACATTTCTCCTCGGAGCCCTCTTCGTCAACACCTTCCTCTCCCTATATGGTCAATTCTGTCCTGGTTGGTCCTCGTCCCAGGCTCAGGTCAAGGTTCCCTTGATTGACTGGCTTGAGAGGAATCTTGTAGACCGCCTTTGGAGGAAGCAAAATGGACCCTGAGGAGGAAAGTTGGCGTCTGAGGCTTCAGAGGCTCCTACAAATTCAGAGAAAAACCTCCAAGTCGTCATCCGAGCCTGGTTGACTCATTAAACATTAAAAATATAGGGTTTAATTGTAATCGTTAAATATTCCCAGAATGTGAGACTCGAGGCTTCACAAATCACATGGATTGTAGTACTACTGGAGAATGAAATGTAACGCGAGACGCCTTCACGGATTAATTGACAATCATTCGATTCTATACTCAATAGTCAATACTCATATGCCATAATACCGATTTATTACTCGTACTACGATAGTTTATTCATTGTGCAATACTACTTCAGACAGTTAAATTTGTTTAAAATATGTATTTTTATGAATTTAAAAAATAGACTCAATCCCCGCAGATATTTATGTGGATTTATTGAAATAAATCAAAAAATGACGCTATCCAACAAAACGTTTCAAAAACGTTTCTTCGCACATAGAAACTCTATATGAAGCGAAAGTACGCACGAAATACCGACGTATTTTTGCTTTTCGAAAAAAAATTGTCGCTCAAAAAATTTTGTGCTGCAGCCTGCAAAAAACAATTACCTAATTAATTTGAGGATTTACTTGCTCTCATTTGTAATTGATTCAAATAGGAGTTACCGGCGGCCCCGCCATCAGGACCCCTAATTAATACGGATTGTAATTCGTAAATTGGATTCATGATGGTACAATTTAAATATGGAGAAACCAACATAAGGATTAATCCCCATCATCTGCAGGATCCTACCAAAAGGGTAGGTTTTCTCCCCAAAATTCCTTGAAAACCGCACCAATTTATTCCTAGTCTAGAATTTATCCCACCAAGATTTTAATTGTCAAAATTGTGCGTATTTTGGTCACAGGCCGTGTCCATTGTTGTCCTTTTAATTAATTGTTCACCTTTTTTGATAAAATTCCACAGATCAACATCATGAGCGGGTCTACTAAAGAGTTCATAATTAGCGGACGCTACCGACTTGTCAAGAAGATTGGATCCGGATCTTTTGGTGACATTTACTTGGGGATGAACGTGGCCAATGGGGAGGAAGTTGCCGTCAAACTGGAGGTTCATTAATTAATTAATTAATAAAAAATTTGCCTTGATTTACCTAATATTTACAAATTTTAGCCAGTTTCGTCACGACATCCACAGCTACTGTATGAGAGCAAGCTCTACAAAATCCTCCAGGGTGGTGTTGGAATTCCCCATATACGGTTCAATAATTAATTAATTTTAAAGGCATTTGAAAAACTTGAGAGTTTCAACAGGTATTTTGGCGTCGAAGGTTCCCACAATGTCCTTGTGATGGTAAAGTTTTATTTTTAATCAATTTAATTCAAAAGGGAATCAAGTTTATTTTAATTTTATAATTAATTGTTTTTCAAGGACCTCCTTGGCCCTTCCCTTGAGGACCTCTTTAATTTCTGCAGCCGTAAATTCACCATCAAGACCGTCCTCATGCTAGCTGACCAATTGATTGCTAGAGTAGAATATCTGCACAATAAGAACTTTATCCATCGGGACATCAAAGTAATTAACTAATTAATTAATATTTGAAAAATACTAATTTAAAGTTTAAACCTCTCGTAAACCTCATCCTCCTCAGCCCGACAATTTCCTAATGGGCATTGGACGCCACTGCAATAAAGTAAGAGGCATTAAAATTTAAATACATATTTAAGTAATTGCAATTAACGTGTATTTTTTTCGGTTTTTAATTAGGTTTACATGATTGATTTTGGATTGGCCAAAAAGTACAGGGACTCAAGGACAAGAGCGCATATTGCCTTCAGAGATGACAAGTCCCTCACTGGGACCGCTCGATACGCTTCCATTAATGCCCATTTGGGTATCGAACAGAGGTATACCACTTTTTCTATTAATTAAGTATTATTGTCACTAAATAGCGATTTTTTTGCAGTCGAAGGGATGACATTGAATCCCTGGGCTATGTGATCATGTATTTCAATCGAGGAAGCCTCCCATGGCAGGTACGCTAACATCAATTCCTTTCCAATTGACATTAAAGTGCTTTAAATCTCAATTTTTAAACGAAAAGGGTCTGAAAGCGGCTACAAAGAAGCAAAAGTACGAAAAGATCTCGGAGAAAAAGATGAGCACAAAAATAGAGACTCTTTGCCAGGTAAGATGCAGTGCTTATTTCATGCCCAAGTGTTTTCTAAATCCAATTTTAATCAATTTTTGTAAATAGGGATTCCCTGTGGAATTTGCGACATATTTGAATTACTCCCGAAGTCTCAAGTTCGAGGAAGTTCCCGACTACATGGTACAATTCATATTTACAAGATTTGGCGTAAAGAATATCTCATGATCCTTCCTTTTTATATGTAGTACTTGCGACAGCTCTTCCGGGTACTTTTCCGGCATTTGGATTATCAATACGATTACCTTTTTGATTGGCAAGAAAAAAAGTTTAAATGAAACCTTCCAATTTGAACTTTAGAATTAAAAATATGATTTTTAGGACTTTGCTCAAACAAAAGACTAATTCTTCCGGAACTACCGAGCGGAATAGCATTCTAACCAAAGTAAACACTCAAACGACTCGTCACACGACCCATCGTCACCGAACAGCTTCCGGCGGAGAGACCTCGGGGGAGAAGGCATCAAAGAAGCATTAAGGTAGTACATATTGTATTCATAATTTGAATTTGATTGCATTTACAATTTTTAAAAATAAATTCTATCCTTTTTTGGAAATAGATACGGCAGGATCCTCCTCAAATGGACTGTACCGATGCGTTTAAAAGATTATATCTCTCTCGAATAATTTGTAAAATTCAGAAATGAAAAAATTAAATTGTCTACTTTGTATTTATTGTACTTACAAATATATCCGTAGTACAATGGTACTATCTGTATTCTGTATTACTAGAGTCTAGTAAAAATAAGTACATTAAATAAGACCTGTATTTTTCTACATTCAAGCAAAATTAGATTTGTCTTCATTTTCATTAAATTACGGCTATAAGGATCTAAATTTGGAAGGTAGGTAGATATAACCAGAATTAGGTGCAAATTATCTGATTAGTGGGCGAAAAGTGCGCTACTTTGCATTGCAAAACCCAAGCTCAAGTACTTTTTGAAACCTCAAAGTCAAGATTATAGCTTAGACTTAAAATGAACAAAGGGGATTTATGGGTAGGGATTATCATTAGGATGATTTTTTGGGTATAATCAATTGTGTAATATCAGGTAAAATTAAATACAAGGCTTAGCGAGGAGCAAAAGGGTGATCTTGAGATTTTTTTTGCTATTTTTCT
>JAAZTK010000091.1:0-31446 GCA_036507255.1 Megalothorax incertus | reverse complement strand
AAGGAAAGTTGTTATTCCTTTTAGGTTTTCTAGTAAAATACTGAAACAAAAGAGTTAAGGCGGAATCCCAAAGTTTTATTCCCGCTTTATGTTCTCCGTTAAAACCACACTTGTTTCATAAGATTACAAATACACATGTAATACTACTACTACAATAGTACACATATGTGCAAGAATAAGACTTGCCAATACAGATATACATATGTATGCAGGGTACATACGAGGTCGATTGATGTATTTCTTATTATGGGGGGATAAAAGTGTCAAGTTTTCCAGAAAAGAGAAACTAGTAAAGTTTTATATCTTTGAGCATACGAATGATATATTTATATAGGTTATAAGATGTGTTTTTCTCCATACCTCCTGTGTTTCACCTTCCACTTTCTAGTCTGGAACCAAAATAACCATTAAAACTTATTCTACCACCAGATCGATTGGGTGAGTCTGGGGACAAGAGCTGGGATTCCATAAGGCCTCTGATCTGGGAAGTCCACCGTGGAGAACGGGAGCTTGGACCTCGGTCTGGAGTCGTATTTAAAAAAATTCAACGGAGAAATAAAGCATAAAATTATATTTATTTAAACCTGGAAAGAACCTTGAATAAAAAAAAAATTGTTAAAAACCTTGCAGTTTGACTAAAAAATTCCAATGTTTTGATTTGAGTTGAGAGAGGTGCCTGTTAATCAATTTAAATTTTAAACTCATTGTGCAAACAAGTCTAGCACTGATTTTTATCGTTTCGAGCCTGTCTCGGAGCACGTTTCCTTCAATGTATTGCTCTAGTAGTAGTACCAGTAGGTATGTATTTTGTAGATAATGCTAGAATAGGTTCAAAACTTGAGACTTGAGAGGCTAATGAGAAGAGTTCGAGAGGTGGCAAGTCTTTATTAAACACCTCAATCCGAAATGTACACATAAAATATTGGTATAGGTACCTAGGTCTAGTAGTTGTACCGAAAAAAAAAATCATATAATTACATTTAAACTGGCTGTAGTCGCTGTTGCTGGTCAAATTTGATTGATCTAGCGAGAGCGGTCACGTTCCCTACGCCAAATCCTGTCGCGCCCTTCCTCTGAATCACCTCCAGGAAGAAGGTGTCCCTCTCAAACACTGGGAATGTAAACACCTGCATCAGGTACCTTAAGGGGGAAAAAATAAGGAATTAATTATGAATCTTAATATAGTTAGTATGCCATCAATGCCACACCTTTGATCCTGTATCTCTTTTCCGTTGTTATCAGCCTCTGTATCATCATTGACGGCATCAGCCTCTGTATCTAATAGGATCCCACATTCGGCAAGTCTGACGGGATCCTCTCCAGCGGCTAATATCCCTGATAATTGTCCAATCTCTGTGTAGTAAGCTGGAGGGGGGGAGCGGAATCTCACTCCACGATTTGAGAGCTGTTTTACCGCACTCACAATGTCATCTGCATGTATTCCAATGTGTTGAAGGCCTGGCATCCCGTGCTCACGAACAAACGACTCAATCTGGGTATTTTCTACATTTTTAAATAAATATTTATTTCTTTTAAAAACTCGTTAAAAATCCTCACTGATATCCGGAAGGGACTCTACCACGACCACCTTAAGTGCATCAGGACCATCTTCACCGTTTGTCAACCCTGTCTCTGCACATTTCCAGAATTCTAGCACCTTTAGTCTCATCCCTACATCTCCTCCAATCACTAGACCCTCATCCGGTGTGTCCTCCCTATAAAAAAATTAAGTATAAAAAATTGAAATAAATTATTTCAAAAAAGGGAATGGAGATAAATCACCTGTTTGTAAAAAATCGCTTCATTCCAAATGCACGCTCATACCATCTGAGAATGTTGTCTGATTCTCCTGTTCTACATGCTAGCGCTACATGGTCAAAATAACTTCCAAGGCCAGGTACCCTTCGAGAGACTTCCGTAGCCGCCTCTTTTACAAATCCAGGGAGAAACCAGCCGGAATATGAGCGTTTCTCCAGCAGAGTATGCACCAGATTTCCACAGGCTGTGGCTATCGTAGCATATCGGACGGATCCCCCAGAATCTGTGGCGGAACCACGTCGTAGAACTACGAATCCCAGCAGCCTCTAATCTCTCAAGTGTAGCCCCTAGGTCATCTATTTCAAGGGCGACATTAAACACGGAATCAATGTGTTTCTCTTCATTGGGGTTGGTACGAGACGAGTCACAACAGAATACAGTTAAGGGGTCAGGTTCGAGCTGTAAAGGTTCAATATTTCCATTTTGCTTTGGACAATTGTTGTTGCGACACGTCACTAGGAAGGTAGATCTATCCATTTGGAAAACTGTTTGGGTCTGCAGAGGGGGTGTGCCGGTGTCCAATCTCGTCAAAGCCAAACTGAGAGGAGAGGAGTTGACTGACCCTTTTCGGGTCGCCTACACACATCTCAATGTGGTGGACCCGGAGCTTCATTATATAGGGCAGCTCTTCTCTGTAAAGTAGTGTACAAATGTCCATTAGGAACTGGAATTTCATTGGATCAGCGATATATCTCAAGTTCAGAGAAAGAGAATTGGAGGATGGCCAACAAAGGGACATGGAATAGGACACCACCACCATTTCATGGTTTGATTCCACCCTGAGCCGAGTCAGCAAAGACTCGGGGGAGAGCTGTACTATTATATAGTATTATATAGGAGAGGTATTATGTGTTTTTCGGAATCTAAATAAGCCGGGACTTATTCAAATGAAACGAGTCAATTGAGTAGCTTATATTGGAATAAACATTTCCATTCTGGACTACACAAATTGCAAATATACCTATGTAATACTTCCTGAGTGCACATATATCGTACTTTTGTACAATGTACACACACAAGGAGGAGAATTCAAAGAGAAGGAAAGTGCTCAAATATTATTGCATTTTGTTTGTAAAAGGTATTATGGTTTACATACCTAGAATCCGATAGGTATTGTAGTAGTATTATAAAGGGGGAAAAGAAATGTTTGGAATTTGAAATAAATCAATTCGAGGCTCGTATAAATATGATATTCCTATTACGAATCGAAGCATGTGAATTCTCTGAAATAAAATGCTTTAAATTCTCGTTCAAATCTATCATGCATATACAATAGATTCTAGTTGTTTGAGTACCCTACAAGACCTGGAATGCCTATTGATTTTTCGGATTATAATTTGCTAATTATGTGCATTATACAAAATGGGGGTAATTAACACAATTATCAAGTAATTTAGTATAATAAGTTAATAACTTAATAGGATATATTTTACATATGATTGTACCTGTACCAGTGTGCTAAATATTTCGAGCTCCTTCAAAACTCGGATTTCGGATTTCCCGTCCACCCACTCTGGTCAAATTCCTAGATTTGTGTGTAATCCAACGATAATATCCTTAAACACTTTTTCCAGATATATCACAAATGTCAGGTCAAACCAAAAGTAGACTCTTCTCGATAATTCCGGCCTCAATAATATAAATCAGAAATATCTGGTCGTCCCTTTCACACGTGACTCCTCCGAGCTACCCGTCTATTTTTGTCTCGGCTAATTCCGTAACAGCCCCCGGCCTTTTGATGGACTTGAGTGTCAATACTATCGCGAAAGGAATAGGTAGTCACATCAGTTTAAATGAAAGCATCAATAAATATTATAAAACCGTTTAAAAATGCCATGCTAAGGGGTTGATTGCAACTTTACATTTTATATCATCTGGAAGGAAATAAAAGGATTCTAACCTAGCTTTGCTCAATACTGACATTATGGCTTTAAGAATTTTTAATTTAATAGGTAATTGGTCAATTAAAATTTAAATGTCTAATAAGTAGCTAGAGGTAAGTTACATTCTTTGACTTTTGGATCTCGAGAATTCCTCAAAAGTGGAGGGAGAGGCTAAACGCCACCTCAGGGTTTTTTTCCACTTTTGAATTTCTCAAAAGATTGCACTTTATTTTAAATTTATATAATATTATTAGTATTTTTCTGCTGATTAGCACGATAAATTATATATATATTTATAATTTTAAACTAATTAGAATTAGCTTGAATTGTGCTGATTTTTTAATCATTTAAAAAATTCAAAGTTTAGAGAAATTTCATAAAAATCAAGACTTTTTTGATCGACACTCTCTAAAAGACTGTGTTTTATTTTCGTCCAAGAAAATTACATTGCACACGAAAGTCATCCTTTCTTTACACAAATTAATCGCCGTCACTTTAATTTTGGTACATTGACACAAGCGGACATCCCAATCAATCAACCATGTCGGAGAGCGATTCAAATGTGGAGATGTGGAAAGTAAAACGGCTCATTAAAAGTCTGGAGCTTGCAAGAGGGTAATTGTAAAATTTGGATAATTGTATTTTAATTGATGTCAATATACTTTTATTAATTTGCTTTGTTTAATTAATTGCAGAAATGGAACAAGCATGATTGTAAGTTTTATAAATTTATAGTACATGTAGTTTATAAGTATTTGTGTAATATTGTATTTAATTTTTTCCTTTATTTATTCTGAACAGTCTCTGATTATTCCACCAAAGGATCAGATTTCTCGAGTCTCCAAAATGCTTGCTGATGAATTTGGTAAAAAAAGGCTCAATTTTTCTGACTGATTATAAAAATTTACATAAATTAAAGGAACTGCATCAAATATCAAATCTCGTGTGAATCGTCTTTCCGTGCTTGGTGCAATTACAAGTGTTCAACAAAAGTTGAAGCTTTACACAAAAGGTGAGATTTTATTAATTTAAAATTACAGTTTTGTTTAACTAAATTACATCTATGGTCCAGTCCCTCCAAATGGACTTGTTATCTACTGTGGAACAATTGTCACTGACGAAGGGAAGGAGAAAAAGGTCAATATAGACTTTGAGCCTTTCAAACCCATCAATACATCCCTCTATCTCTGCGATAATAAATTCCATACGGGTAAATTGAGTATTTTAAATTATTCCAGAGCTCAGTTTTAAATGAGAACCCTTTTAAATCTTGACACATTCAGAGGCACTCACTGCACTCCTCGCTGATGACAATAAATTCGGGTTTATTGTGATGGATGGAAATGGTGCACTCTTTGGAACACTGCAAGGGAATACCCGAGAAGTACTACATAAATTTACGGTAGAACTTCCCAAGAAGCATGGTCGTGGAGGTCAATCCGCCCTTCGATTCGCTCGTCTTCGAATGGAGAAGCGTCATAATTATGTGAGGAAGGTTGCTGAAGTTGCTGCTACCCTGTACATTTCAAATGACAAGCCAAACATATCTGGAATGATTCTTGCGGGTTCTGCCGACTTTAAAACGGAACTAAGTCAATCAGACATGTTTGATCCTGTAAGTTTGAGTTGGGTTTAAAAGAAAAATATAATTTAAGAATGTGGATTTTATTCTTTTTTATTGATTATTTGATCAGAGACTTCAAGCTAAGATTATAAAGCTTGTAGACGTGTCATATGGTGGTGAGAATGGTTTCAATCAGGCTATCGAGCTTGCTGCAGAGAGCTTGCTCAATGTCAAATTCATTCAGGAGAAGAAACTCATTGGTAAGACTGGTTGTTTAACATATTGCTTTCTTAGGAATGAGTTTAAAATATAAATTATGATGCTTTTAGGTCGATACTTTGATGAAATTAGTCAAGATACGGGAAAGTATTGTTTCGGAGTGGTTGATACTTTAAAGGCGCTTGAACTCGGCTCTGTTGAAACACTCATATGCTGGGAGAATTTGGACATTGTTCGTTATGTGCTAAAGAGTAGGGAGGGAGAGGATAAAATACTGCACCTCACACCCGAACAGGAAAAGGACAAATCTCACTTTTCCGATAAAGAGGTAAACAAAAAAATGTCATTTCAAATATGTAATTTTAAATTGCATAATTTCTTTAAGACTGGAGTTGAACTAGAATTAGTTGAATGCCAACCTCTTCTTGAATGGATCGCAAATAGCTACAAAAACTTTGGGGCCACACTCGAAATTATTACAGGTTTGCAATATATACTACTAATCCTAAATAGTTCTAATACAATGTCATTTTATTTGACAGACAAATCCCAAGAAGGTTCTCAATTTGTTCGCGGTTTCGGAGGAATTGGAGGTAAAGTTTTTTATCTTCACTTTAGTTAATTCAGAACAAGATCTTGTCTCTATCTTTCTTTATATACTACTATTATTCTTTCGAGAGATTTAATAAATTATAGGGTAAATTGGCATATAGGAAATATTGGGATTTATCAATTTAGTATACTATATTAGGAGAAAGACAATCACAAGTGTCTAACTTTCTGGGTTTGTCTTCTCTCTCTTTCTCTCTTGGGGCTGGATAGGAATGTTGCGTTATAAGGTGGATCTCCAGTCTATTTCAAACAGTCTTGATGACCCCCTCCTTGACGATATCGACTTAGATGATTATTGACATCTGCCTTCGCTCCTCCGACCACCCAGAAACCAACATTCGCTCAAAACGGTCTCCCTTTCTTTAATTGTCTCCGTGTTGTCTGCGTGTAGTGAATTTTTTTACAAAACCTTAAAAAAAACCACACTTGAAATTTTTTCCACCCAGTTACTTTTAACTACTTACATACCTAATACTACCAACCTATTCCTATTAGCTGCATCCAAAGATAATAATAAACTAAAAGCAATTTTATTATGTGAAAATGTACTATATTCTACATATACCTGACTTAAATCTAATCATTTGAGTTTATGATTTAACCCAATTTTGCTTAACGTAAATTACACTTTTAATAATTTACAAATTTCCTAATATGAATTTCATTTCTATTTTTCAGGATGTCTTCGATACAAAGGTGCTATATTTTATTATATAAATTTTTATTTTGTTTCAAACTTTGATTCTTCGTTATAAAGTCGTATATGGAATCTCTCCAATTGGGTGACCTCGAGGACGAGCAAGAAGAATTTGATGTTGGGGAATATTAAATTAACACTAATTATGAACCTATGATACAAAGTTGTTGTCTGTACACGTAAACATTTCTTATGTATTCATGAGAGACTTGTATTTTATTTAAATAGGCAGACTACGTCTTTCGAATTTCCTCAAAAAAGATGTAAAAAATGTATAATGATTTTTTAAAAATACAAGTACTACTAATTTATTATACCAACCCATTTATTAATTATTAATCAAGCAAATGTTATTATGATTTGTTAAAAGACTGAGAGCTTCGGCCTCGAGAAAATACAACTTTTAATTATTATAAAAAATCTCATTGAATCGACCATTCAGTTGTAGTAACTAGTATCTCCTACTCGAGTTATCGTACTTATTGTGCAAAATATTAAACATTTTTGTAATATATTATCTACCAAGTACTTGTATTTATTTTGCTTGTTTTGTTATATTATATTATTTAAAAGGAAGCTAATATCTTTAAGAAATTAAGATATAAAAATGCAAATTGTCTCTTTGTGATATCTAGATTTAATAGAATTTATTATCGAATTTGGTAATTGAATAGATCTAATCATATTCTTAAGATGCATACTTATATATTAATATATATTGTAATATGATAATGATTAATATTATTTATTAAAATCAAATTGTTGTGTATAAAATATATCAAGTAATTTGATTCCTTGCCGAACTGGAATAGAAATATAGGTAGCATTTTATGAATAAAACAAGATGTATTACCGGAAATCTAATATCGAAATTGCATTTATTAAATAAAAATAGTTATTTTATTTCTCCGGTGAAAAAGCTTCTACTTTCTTCTTTTTGATTTTTCTACTTTTTTCTTACAAGTCTCAATTCTTCAAGTAAATTAAAATTTACATATGTAATAATTGCTTGTACCTACTCATTTTCAAATCAGAATCAAAGAATTTAGCAAATTCTAATGGCTTTGATTCTGATTTGAAATTTTCCAAATTCTGATACTTGAAATCTATATTTCAATACTCAAGTCCGATTCTTATCTGTCCTGCCCTTTTTCATTCAAAGTTTTGCATAGTTTTTGACTTGTATTGCCAAATATCCGTATATATACAATATATAGAACTATTTATAACTTAGCTACTTTACATTTTGCTTGATAAAACGTTTTCAGAATTATAACTTTCCTGTATTACAGACTATTTTAGAGTAAAAGTTAACACTGAACTGTTTTGAATATTTATAAGTTATCTTGTAGGCATTTGTAATTCTTAGAAAAAATTTGTTCGAATTGAAGCATTTTTGTATTTTGGCAAAGTCTTTGATGGGTGAGGAAAGCTCTAATGTGCATATCATTCAAATGCAGTGATATGAAATTATGAATATCAATGGATTTGGAAATTGGATATGAATATTTCCTTGTCATGATGTTAAAATTTAACAGTTAATAAATACGTCCTCAATAAGTTCTAATACTTATTACTTATTAGAGCTTTATTGAACTTTTATCTAACTTATTTTGTACAAAAGTACAATATAAAGATAAGAATATCCAGACGTTTCCAAACATATTGAGTCGTAATTTAATATTCAGCAGCCTAAATCAATTTGCGTCGGGAAATTGAAGATCCAAACTTAAGAATTTTCAAAATGAATATTTAAGGCTAAATTCAAAATTCAAATATCTAAGATCTTTCTTTTTCTAATTTTAAAAATTATGATAGCTACATTGAGAGTACCTTCGTTATATATATTATATAGTATGAACCTATCTAATTATTTCATTTAGGTACAGAATCTGGATTAGAACGTTCGACGGAATTTGAATAATGTGAATTTATTCTCAAAATCCACTATGATTAGAATAAATATGACCTTTTTTCGAATTGAATGACGAGATTTGGGAATCAGTGCAGTTTATGCAGTCTAGTTGATAAAAAGGACAGAAAGGACACCATTTTCAATCTTTTATTCGCATTCATTTAAACTTCTTGGAACCTCATTTTCCCCACGCAAAATGGAGGGTGCTGAAAACTTCGCACAGGTCACAGTGGCTTCCTTAATAAGGTTGACTGACATCGTAAAAGCATCCACAAACTTCTACAAATTGAACATTAGTAATAATAATATTATTGAAAAACTAAACACGCAAGTTGTCACATTTTTGGAGAGGCGCAATGGCCAGACTCCCGAACTCGCCTCCCAAGAAGATCTCAACAAGCTCTATCGTCTCTACGAATACGTCCTAGGGGCTATCCGGAAGAAGAGTTCCACATTGAGTCAAATTAAACTAAATGTAAGTTCTTAATAATATAATATCAAAAGTACCTACATATTGAATAGATTGTATTTTCAAATTAACATCCAGATTTTCATTCTTTCACATTCTTCTTTCAGAGAATTCTTGGGACTGCGTCATCGCCAATTGTTCAAGAAACCCTTAATTTCATGATGGAACAATTTAATCTGACAATTACTCTAATTGATCCGGAAGAAGAGAAATTAACTCAAGAATTGCATAGCTTCCTAAACTTTCTCGCCCCCAGCCAGCCCAGTTCATCATCAGCATCACTTATGACACCTACAAATACTTTCCGTCCATTGTCTCCACCATCTTCGACATTTGAGCCCATCGAATTTCAATATCCAGAAGCTTCGAATCCAACCACCTCGGACGCATTTATCAATTCACCACAGGAGCACGAGCAACCATTTCCGAGATATAACCCTCAGGCTCAACATGAACCCCCTCCGTCACCATTCTGGGGCCTTCCAGAATTAGAAGAAATGCCTCCTGCACAAGCAATTCCAAAGGAGCCAAATACTTCAAGAGGAAAGGAGCTCAAGAAAACGGCGAAGGCTGCCAAGTCCAAGATCCAAAAGAGCAAGAAGAGGTCCTCAACTCCTCATAGCCCTTCCGAGATGCCTGAGGAGTCACCCTGGAAAGGTCGTCTCCGAGAAAGGAAGGATAAAAGTACATTTAATCGCTTTGGACGGACATAGAAAAAACCAAGAGTCACGAAAAAGGCCAGAGATTAGAGATGCAGGGTACAGTAGATAATTATTTAGATTTTAGGGGCGAGGCAATAATTGAATATTGGATGGATCATATATTAATATTACCTAAATGGAATTTTGCGGATTTTTGTACTGATCGATTGAATCATAATTTCGACTAATCCTAAATTATTTGTAAATTGTCAATGAATTTTACTGCGTACATTTATATTATTTCTATAAAAATCTTCTATTAGAGTTAGACTACTGCACTGCTAATATATTATGAATCTAATATCTACCTATCTAATATAATGAATCTATATCAGCAGAAGTCTAAAACTCTCAATCAAATGAATATTAAAATCTTTATTATAGATCTAATAACTATCTTAAGGTCCAATCAATAGTATTTAAGTGACTAAAATTTGCATATAGTGTGAATTAATGAATTTAATCCTCTGAAAATGCTAAATTAAAATCTTTAAAAAAAAGTCTAATAAATCCATTTGCAATCTGTAATATACTTAAAGAATCATATAATATGGACAAAGAATTGGCTTTTTAACTATTCATTTCATAGTATAGGACGCATATCAGTAGGCATACTCGTACTTATTTCATTTTTCAGTCAAGTAATGTCAGTAATTTCAAGTAATTCTTTTATGATATAACTCTAATTAGTTTATAATTGATTAGATCACATATTAATTTGAGAAATGTATCTATATAAAAATACACGCTCTGCATTAAACTGAAACGTTTTTCTTAGCCTTCGCCGTGTTTCTTTCCCTGACCTACGGATATATGTATGTATTTGTGTATTTTTAAATATTTTAAAGTATAAAGGGTTTTTAGGCTTTTTTCCTAGCTCCTACTCAATATTTACGTCTTACGAATTTCCACAAAAAAGTTTTAAAATGTTCCACAATGAAAAATTGAGGATGTATCGAGGATTCGAGATATTGATTACCTTTATTTACGATATTTTTGTATATAATGAAAATATTTGGTAGCTATTTATTTAGTATTAAAATACACGAATTAATGCGAGAAAGATTTTAATTATTTAGCATGCTATACCTTTATAATGACATTTTTAGCTATAATTATTAATTGGACGTAATACTCAGGATAATTGAACTCTCAATTAGGTTACTGTACCATGTGCTTAATTAATGAGAGACATTCGGTTTATATATTTTTTACTTATTTAAAGGTACATTAGAGAAGAAGATATTATTAAAGATTAACATTTTACTGAAAAACTGCAACAACTTTGTATTAGTACCTACAAGAAAGAACATTGAATTTAATTGGCGGTATTAGAGTCTCTTCCCTGCCCTTTTTTTATTCTGGTAACTGGTTCCAATTTGTCCAAGCCTAGGAATGAAATAAATAAATAAATAATCAAGTCTGGAAGAGTTAAAAAGAAGCATGAATTTACCATCCAAGTTAAGATCTTCAAGTTTATTGAGAGCATTTTCAAATTCTTTATTTTCAGCCGCTTCTGCTTCCTTTTTCTTTTCCTCCTCATCAGCGGCCATGAGGGCCTCGAGCTCTGCCTCAATGTCTTCAGTACCCTCTCCGGATGGTTCAAGTATTGGCTGTGAAATTTGATTCTTAATTTCAGCATGATCTTCTAGAGTATCTTGTATATCAAGCATAATATCTTGAATTCTATCTGGATTCATATCCTTTGATTTGAGCGCCTTTACAAGAGCATCTTTTCCGCTTTCAAAGGCCTCAATGACCAGAGAATTAGACTGAGCATCTTCAATTTGAGATTGAAGTACATCCAAATTATCTACAATCCCCGCCAACTTGTTCCCTTTACCCTCGAGTACCTTTTTTCGCTTCAAGTGAGATTTAGCCCCTATTCTGTTCCCTTTTCTGAGGGCCTCCCGTGCATTTTCCTCAGCTTTCAGTATTTCTTGTTCTATTCCATTCACTTGGGACTCTAGGGATTCTTTGGCAGATTGTAGAGTATAGGTATGCTTCTCCAGGTCTGATAGCTTCCCATCTTGACTTGAATAAATCCCTTCTGGCACTGTTTTCACAACAATGACATCTCCAACCGTGTCCACAAGGAGTAATCCTCTCTTCCGCATATATTCAAACAAAATCTCAATCTCTTCCGCAGGTAGGCCAAGTGTGCTCCCAACTATGGAGGCCCATTTTTCTTTGCTAAGCACTTGTTGGAGTTTACAGTCACTTTTTAACACCTCCACAACTTCCTGAATAAATACATACAAATTACAATAGTAGCATCATATTAAAAGAATTAATTAATTGGTAAATAATTGTAATATAAAATTAAAAGCTTACAAAGACGTGTTGAGGAAAAATTAATTGCGAAGTGGCTAATTTTGGTGGGGAAGATCCGAGTACGAGGATGGAGGAAATGTCGGGGAGGGGAACAAAGCTCCAGAGTTTCTTGGCAGTCCATTTAAGTGGTTTTGCGGACCATGAGAGCCAACTCTCGCCTCCCCAGGGGTAGGTCACAAACTCATCCTTTCTCATAATCACTCCATTCCTGTGGATGAATATTTAAAAAAAAGAATCTGACAAATGCACTTTTAAGTTTTAATAATGATTGAAAATCTAATACATACTTGTGCATTTGCTCAATGACCTCTGGAAGACATGCAACATTTCTCCCGTTTTTAAAAAAGGCACCCTTGAGGTCAGAAGTTGTGAATGTAGTCCTTTTCTCGCCACGAACCCATTCCTCGATGATTTGGTACCAGAATTTTAATTTATGATCATAATGCTCAGGATTGACATTCCGAGGTTTTAATGGTGAATAGAGTGCGTCGAGGCGCTCAGCGCTTAGAGAGTCGAGGGCGCTGAGAGAGGAGGGCGAGCCCGTGGTCATCGTCAGGGTCCTTAAAGTTGACCTGCTGAATAAAATCAAAACAGAGAAAGAGGAATTAAAATAGCAAATGAAAAATACTCGTGTACTTTAAAGTAAATTGACTTATAAAAGAACTTACCCCGAGAATACCTTGCGATGATGTAGTGTTAATTACTATAATTAATTGTTGCAATTAATTAAAATTCAAAAGTAAAAAGACATGCTTTCTCAAACAAAAAGTGCAAGATTTGAGGAGACTTTCTGGCCCCCCTCGCTAAAGGCAGAATTTAATGCGCTTAGCTTTGGTATTTTGTTAAAAACCCGAATCCGATTTGGGCCTGAAAAATCAATACTTTATAATTTTAATATAAAATTTTAGGTTAATAAACCTAAATCACCTTAATTGGCATCAAAAGAATGCTAAAGATTGTGCGTATTATCTGTGTGTAACAAATTGAATCGCAATTAAAAGTTTATAAAGTTTTTAAATTAATTTTAAACTGAGGATTCTGAATATTCTGATTCTGAAAAATGAGTAATAAATTAGAGGACAAATTACTCGGGGAGAAAACGGCCGGATATTGCAGCAGTAGTGACGAGGAGGAGGAGATTATAGTCCCTGACAAGGATGGTGACAAGATGCCAACGACAACACCTGGATGGACCGGAAATTCTTGCAATGTATGTGTGTATTTCTTTGATTTTTGAAAATATAAAATTAAAATGTCTACATTTTTACAATTATCTCTAGACGGGGCCAAAGGGTGTGCTGAGGGATTGGCGACTTTTTAAAGAACATGAGGAAGCTGTCAGAAATGCACGAGAGGCAGAGTTCCTTGCTCAGGTCACCCAAAAGTCCCTCACATGTGCTCCAGAGGTATGCACACTTTATACCAAATTGTGTTTAAATCATTCTAAAATTGTTAATTATATGTTTCAGAGTGCTGAAGGGGTTGACAACACCCTTGCCGAGCTTGAGGCGGAGGACGAGGAGGCCACCCTTCGAGAATTCCTCAAAAAGCGAATGAAACAAATGATACAGAGCCAGCAGTCAACTGACACGTACATTTTATTTATTTTTACCGTGAATAGGAATTAATTCAATCATAAATACTTGCATGTTTAATCTTTACAGGCCTACCTTTGGTCAGCTTATTGACATTCCCAGTAGCGACCAGTTCTTACAGGCAATTGACGAGCCTCCAGGGAAAGTGTCCGTCATTATCCACATTTACGAAGCTGTAAGATCCAAATCCAATACAGAATTTAAGAGTTTCAAGTAGTATTTAAATATTAATGCTACACTCTTTACTCTGTAGAGATCCCGAGAATGTCTACTCATGAATGACTGCCTCACAACCCTCGCCACCACTTACTCAAAGATCAAGTTTTGTAAAGTACTTGCGACCACTGCCGGTCTCTCTTCGGAATTTGTAAGCCTTGCTTGTTAATTTATTTTAAAGTTAACTTTAAAATTTCATACATTTCTACTATTAGAAAGCCAAGGGTGTCCCTGCACTCCTCGTTTATAAGGGGGGAACCCTCATCGGGAATTTTATTCGTCTTAAAGAAGAGTTTGGCTCAGAGTTCTTTCCCGGAGATGTTGAAAACTTTCTTATCGAGTACGTGTACAAAAATATTATTATATGAATTTATCGATTCAATCTACGATAATTGTGTAAATCCCTCTTCTTTTTAAATTAATAGAAACGGAATCCTTGAAGATCCAACCAACAATGTCCCTGCAATCCTCAAAGATGCTATCTAATTTCCCATACGTTACTTAAAAATTCCCAGTGCATGCTTTCGACAAAGTATTGTATTTGTATCGTCCCCTTTCTTTTTTTGGTACATTTTATATGTGATTTGTCATGTACAAATAGTGTTTAAATCTTAATAAATCTTTATGCAAATTGCACGTTTTAAACTTAAAAATTAACAAGTCTCGTACGTCGCGTCGTGCTTACTGTTACATTGCTTTATAAAAGCTTCTATGTACAAGTAGTACATAATTCAAAAGTGTTGCACTTGTGTTCATTCAAAGGTTCTTGATATTCTATTGTATTTGTATTTCAAATAACAAAATAAATGCACAATGATAACTTTTGAATAAATGATTTAATCGTGAGTCAATACTTTTACAAGAAGGTAATTTATGCTCTAATCATAATATGATAACATGATTATACTTATATTAACAAAGAAATACAAACAAAACCCAAGAAAAGAATTGATTTAAAAGAATTTAAAATAAATAAATCACGTAATATTGGTATTTTAAAGACTCTTGTACATAATGCCTAGGTACACCGTATTGTACAATAATACAGTAAAAGCACAAAGGCAATTTCTCGTCAATAACATGTTAAAAAATATATAAATATAATATTTGTATCGTAACGATACTATCGTATAATATTGCGATATTTGGAAGGATTTTTTAAAAAAGGAATTTAGGGAATGAGAGGGTACAATGGACTAATTTAGCTCATGGTAGCGAGCCAATGTTTTCCGAGCTCGAGATGCCCCTTCATCTTCCCCTTCGACTGGGGCTGTATAACTACTTGGCGTCTTCATGCCAAGCCCAAGGTTGGGTGCTCTCCTCTCCGTCTTTAAAATTGAAATATTTTTTTAAACTAAACAATAAAAAAGGAGTCAGCAGAACTTTTACCGTGATAATATCTGTACGACCGCTATTGTTCTTCCCAAGGCCCATTCCTTCAGACCATCCTCCCATCTTTTGCAATAGCTTCCTCCCGATATTGTTCTCGGGGATTCTCTCATCATTAGGCTTCTCGACAACCACGGGTGATTCTTTTCCAGACTCTGATTTGGCTTTCATGTACAAGTCCTACAGATTTAAAAATAATAATAAAATACAAAACCTACTCATTAGTCTCAAAACAATCTGTAGGAAACTCACTTTAAGTTTATTCTTTGTGGTAATCTCTGACCCTACTTTTTTTCTACGTTCTTTAGCACGATCCCTATAAGAAGATGAACTTGAGGAAGGGTTATTCATGCTACTTTGTTGCTTCTTCAATAATTCCTCCAGATTAGATTTATGGAGATCCGAGAATTGTGTATGCCTGTTTAATTATAAATTCAATAGATTAATTTCTTCAGAATCATTTTTAAAAATATTTCGACTTACTTTTGCAATACTTCCATATTGGGAAACTGTCGTTTACAAAGTAGACAAGCAATTTTAGATAAGTCTACCAAGCTTTTCTCCAAATTAGCCCGATACTCCTCTTTAAGGTTTTTCATCTTTTGTTCCTCATCAGACTCAGGGGCCTCCCCCTCTCCCAATTCATATGAAGAATTAAGTGCAACTAGAGCTGAAACGGGCTCCTCTTTTTGAACAGGGAGGGTTGCAACATATGTAGTAGTAGGCTGATAAGTCATTGGTGGAGGAAATTCCTCATTTTTGGCAGAGTATGATGGTAGACTCAACCCAGTCTCAGTAAGGACTTGTGAGACTTTGGAAAAGTCTTTCTTTTGGTTAAGCGACCTCGCCCATTTCTCCATCTCCTACAATGTATTTTGTAGTAGTAGTACATATGTATAATTGAATAGAATATGGCTTCCAAAAAAACATTGCTTTATCATAATATTGTATTAGAATTTAGAATATACCTTTACAATCTTTTTGGCCACTTTTACTTTATCCCCATCATTCCCAGACTGGCTCCCTTGTGACATTGCTTGGAACTTGTTTTTGGACCCATTGAATTCATTAGAGGAACTCCCCTCTTGACTCGGTTGATGATCAACAGCTACATATTGCTTATTATCAGGATCCCAGTAAAGGAATTGACTCTTTTTATGGTTGTAAAAATAGCCAGTGGATGGATCATAATAAAGTTCTGTGATTGGGTCATAGCTGTAGCCAGAGGACTCGTCATATTGGTACCTACTCTTATCCGGATTACCTACATAAGTATTGTAGAAATGTACAATGGGATTTAAAAAATAAACTCTTTTGATATTGCAAAATATTAAATAAACCATTTGCCGGAGTAAGCGAACTGGACGTTGGTTGATCAGAGACTGGAGCTTTAAGGCGACCCTGCAGACAATTAAAATCCAAGATCGAGTAAATTCTATCGTTAGAAGAAGAATTGGACTCTGAAAGTAAGGCTTCGATGTGTAAACCGATGTTGTTGACGAGGATTTCTTGCTCCCTCGGTCACTGCTTCGCCCCTGAGAATTTTCTTCATCTCTTTTGGACCCATGACCTTCTCCTCCTCCTTGGTTCTTTGCAGTCGGCGTATCGTCTGTTTTAGAGGTAGTTCCAACGCCTTGTATCCCCTGGAAAAACAAATTATTATTAGTTCATATTTACCAGTGTAAATAAAAATTCCAAAGCTTACATGCTCTTTGTAGTAGCTCCTATAATACTCGAGGAACCTCTTATGCTCTTCTGGGGTTTTTGCATACATTGCAGCAGAGTATTCCGCCATTCTCTCAATCTCGTCCTATGATAGTAAAATATATTATTTTAAGTACAATTCCATATAAGAGCAAAATTGCTATAATTATAAAAAAAATTAATCTGCACCTCTTCAGATTTCGGATTGAGGGTGGCGTTAGACCATTGTGCAGCTGCGAGGGCAGCAGATGCAGCAGCTGAAGAGTTTCCAGAACTCTGTGAAGGCATTCGGGCATAAGCAGCTAACACTGTTAAAGATTATTCCAATAAAAAGAGGGTTAAGCAAAGAAAAATTCTTCTTAAAAAAACACCAATTCAATACCTCTCTTTCCATCTATATCCAAAGGCTCTTTTAACAATTCTGCATGAACTTTCATTGCATCCGTCTGAATTTTAAAGAGAGATGTGGTTCAATTAAAGATGCATTTATAAATAGATAAAATAAATAAATTACCACATTGTTTGCTTCAATTAGACAAGTACCCCTCGAGAGGTTGGTGAGTGGTTCTCGGGAAACTCGTACACTCCGAATAGGAATAGAGGCGAGTTCGGGTCTTTCTTCAAAGGCTTGTAATACTCCATCTTCAGTGGTCAATGTATCCAGATTGCTTAGAATAATAGCTTGAGAAAGAAAACATTATTAATATTTTTGACAATTCTAAACAAGTTGTGTATTATATATTGTATTTATTACTATTAGTTGGGTGGGAGCAGGTCTCTTCACTATATTCAAAATCAGCATCTTCTGGCTTATCAGCTCCACATTTATAGCAAACTTCTCTCCGTTTAAAATTATGACCTTGGCACTAAAAAACAAAAACAATTCAAAATTAAGGGTTAATCAAACGTGGAAATTGGAATCCTTTTTTTAAAGAGCCATTTTTTAAATAATTAAGTTACCTGTGAGCAAAACCAGTCAGCAAGAGCAACACGAGACCCGCCTCGGAGAGCGGTGGAATGGCTTTTTGGTACCGAATATATTAAATTCCCTGTAAATTGCTCCTGCATTGTTATCACACCCTGGGCAATTATAATATTAAAGAATTTGAGTAAAAATTTGTGTAGATGTAACAATTAACACACCTTTTGAATCTCCATCCATTTTACGGCATCTTGAACAGAGTTGAACTCTACAAAGGCAAATCCACGTGACTCGCCTAATTAATAAAAAAAACCAATTGAAACTTAACTGTGCGTTACAAGTTTAAGAATATAGATTTTACCCGTTTCACGTTGACGAATCAATCGAATATCTCTGACTGTACACCCACTTTTGATAATCTCCTGTCTAATCTGTATTTTAAAATGATGAATTTAATATATACATATGTATACAGTATAATTATATTGTTAAACGTACATCAAATTCAGTGAGGTGGAGAGCCATTCCTCTAACCATAACCGTACTATTTGGTTCTTGGTACTTGTAAGCATCATTTGGTCCAGTTTTATCATATTGCCAGTTTCCTCCATAATCCCTGAATAATAGAATTTTAATTAGGTTATATTTTGGTAGCATTTTAAACTTGAAAAATTGAAATTACCCGTAATCCCTCTCGTAAGAATCCCGACTATGACTTCTTCTAGTCCTTCTCCTTCGATGTCTATCCCTATCCCTTGAACGACGACGATCCCTTGATCTAGACCTTGACCTGGAGGAATAAGAGCCTGAACTAGAACCCCTTGACCTTGAGGATGACCTTCTTCGGCGGTGAGTATGACTTTTTCTTTTTTCTTTTTTTCTTTTCCGCTTTTTATCGTGATGTCGGCTGTGATGATGTCTTTTCCCGTCATCCCTTGAGCCAGAGCTCTTTCTACTCCTATAAAATAAATACCAATTAATAGTTAATTAATTAAAGAATTTAGCCTACTTAATTCTAATTAATTAATAACTATTCAAACGTACCTTCCACGCTCTTTTTCATCAACGCCCTCATTTCTTTTATCCGATTCTTGGTCCAGCTTTTTCTTCTTCTCTTTCGAAAAGTCTCCATCATTTGACAATTCTGAATGAATTTCACCTTCGTCATCCTCCCTTTTATTATTGTCATTCGGTGCGGATGAATTGAGTGGTGGAGTAGTCTCTAGTGGCATATTTTGGTTAGGTAAGGGTTCCTCGGGTTCAGGAAGGATTCCAGGTCGTACGTAAGGCATATCCATGTTGCGTCAACACCGTTCTGGAGGAGAAATAACAATTATTTTTAAAAAAATTAAATTTAGGTAATTATAATGAATTGTTCTACAAACAATTGTACATAAATTAACCCAAAATAGAAACTTGGGATTAATAAAACATAAAATACTCTTTCAATTGTACAAATTAAACAATTAACAATTAGTGTGTTATCCATACAGTGTATACATAATTAGAAAAATTACCTTTAAATAATTACATACAATTTGGATAACTTTGAAATTGTTTGGCTGCTGGAAAGTGGAGTCTGAATCAGTCGGATGGTTTCAACAAAAATGTCAATTCGAAATCCTTATGACGGGTCTCCAATTCATTATGATGTCAATTCCAACTTGAACAGCAGTTTAATAACAATTTCTAAAATTATAATAATTACCTATTTAATTTTTAGGAAATTCCTCAATGCTTGCGTGGTTGTAATTGTATTAAAATATTTTGCAGTTGCGGCGAATAGATATACTTTATCTGGCTTCAACTCGAATGTAAACACAACAGAGGGATCTAAAATACAAAAATAATACAAAAATATGTAAAGGTAGGCCGTAAATTCAATTAATAATTGCTTTTAATTCAATTATAATTAATTACTTGAAAGTAATTTAATTTTTTACAAAATTTTATATTATATATTTTGTGTGTACATTTTTTTATATTAATTTCCAGATTCTGCGGCCTCCTTTGATTTGGTGCCTCGACTCGAATATTGAATAGGACTGTAATACAGTTATACTAAGGATTTCTATACAGAACTATATTATACACTATCCATTCTTAATTTTGTTATTATTTTTCATTAGATCCCCTCTCTTTTACTTTGACTCCTTTTTGCACACCTTGCAAGGTACAACTCTTGAGGATTTGGGCCAAAAAACAAAGAGGCCTGCTGCTCTCGACTCTGCAACGGCACACATTGCATTACAATTTAGTATTTACACTTCCTCCTCAGCGTAAAGTTGACCCTGAAATATCCTGGGCGAAAAAGGCCAAGTGTTGCACTTGAGCTGTAAGTTTACCATTAATAAATTACCATAAATAAAAGGCATATTGTTGTGACTGCAAGTTTTTTGAGACAGAGTAAACAAAGAGTTAATTACTCGCTCAATAAAAATAATAATTTTGCATCTTTTGCAAATTGTAAAAGGTCAGGGATTGGAATTGCTATATTATTCATTAGACTTTGGAATCTTTGGGCAAGATTTGCAATTTGCAAATAATAATATTATTGTAAGATTTTTGTCATTTATTATTTGTTTTGCTTAATATTTGATTTTGTTTATTTCAGATCTTGTATGACTTGAGGACTAATTCATCGTCAAAATATGTATCTTCCCAAAATACGGTCCAATTGACCAAATTTAAAATGCTCTTAGCCTCACCACAAATGGAGGAGTTGAGGATTGTTGCATTAAAGAGCTATAATTTGATATTTATACCTTCGACTGACCCTCTGACACAATATGGACCGAATTTCTCTTCCGTGGGATCGACTCCGCGAGTGGATCGATTGCATAGCTGTAGTTGATTTTGACCTTGAACTTGGCCAAACACTTGAGGTATTATTTAATGTTTTAAATTCATTATAGCGGATTTTTAATTGCCAATTTGACTTTTTTCAGTTAATATACCCTTCGCACGTCAAGTTGAGCGAAGAAGAACGAAGTAACATTTGTTATCTAGCCTTTCCAGACTCTAATTCAGGATGTATGGGTGACACACAGGTACACCTAATAAAAGACAATTTATCAATTTAATAATTTCTAAATGAAATCTATTTTAAATTTTAGTTTCACTTTCGCATCAGACATCAACCCTCAAAGGTGGACATTGTAGGGACTCAACACAGCCTCGATTTATACAACACAAAATGTCCATTCGCTCTCCAAGTTGACATAAAGTACCTGTACGGATATGTATATTTTAGACAGGTTCGAAATCAAACCCTGAGAAGAGGCTATTTCCAAAAGGTATATTATACATATTTGATAAGAAAAGGAATGCACGATATTTCTAAATTGACCTTCTTAATTTCTAGTCTATAGTATGCCTTGAGTAAATTCCCATTCATCAACTTATTTACCCAAATGATGGCCATTCTTGCCCCAGACTTTTTTGACCATGGGCTTGAGAGTATTCAAGTAGCCTGTAATGATATATACCATTGGCCAACGCCTGAACCAGGCCAGCTACTCAATCTTCAATTTCTCGGCACCTTATTTCAGGTTTTTGTCAAGCTTTTTTTAAAGTTAATTAATATTTTTGAAAAAATGTCAATTAAATTATATTTCTATTCTTTTTACAGCTATTAATCCCCTCTGTTAGTTGCACTCGCCCATTTGCAAATGGATCTCCCTCAAAGTCCTCACCCAAGGCAGAAACTCCTGAAATCTCAATCAAAAGGGATGACACCGCTTTGTACTCCTCCTCCTCTTTGACTGTGATAAATTCAGTACATGAGCCTGATCTTTTTCAATGTCTTCGACAAGTCCTCGGACATCTTCACCTCCTCTGGGAGTTGGTGCTCATTGGAGAGCCAATTGTGGTGATGGCCCCTCTTCCAGACACTGTCTCATCCACTGTACATGCACTCACAGGGTAATTGATATTGTAAATCAATCTTGAATAATTTATAATTCCTTCAAAATTGTAGAATGATCTATCCACTCAAATACTCTGCTGATTTCCGTCCCTATTTCACAATCCACGACTCGGATTTCAAAGAATATACCATGAAATCCGCCCCTCCGCCCCCAGTAGTCCTGGGTGTGACAAACCCCTTTTTTGCAAAGACACTTCAACATTGGCCACATATCATTAGGCTAGGAGAACAAGGGAGTCATCCTGGAAAGCTCAAAAAAGCGAGTAACATTAAACTGGATTCTGAGCCTGGTGTTTTTACATGCTACAAGTGAGTCTAATTTTTTAAATCCTGTAACTTGTGCATTACTAATTGTATTATTGTATATGCAGACCTTTCCTACAAAAGGATAAGACTTTGGTAAAGAAAATTGTAGCTGGGATGCAAAGCCAGAGACCATCAGAAGTACAGACGGCTATTATACGAAGACACCTTCACGAACTCACCGAGAGCTTTATGATTCCCCTTGAGAGATACATTGGAACATTGATGCCACTTGCCAAAAACATTTGTCCACTTCGGGTAAGTTACAAGACAACTCTTTGTTCCAAGAATCCAAATTCTAAAATTTAATACATATTTTATATAGGCTCCACCTCTTCCTCGACCCTTCAATCCAGATGACTTTCTCGCTACTTTAGAGGCATCTGGACCACAGCTAACCTCTTCCCTAAAAGGGGATTGGAATGGTCTTTACCGCAAATTCTTTCGCAGCATAAATTTCTCAGAGTGGTACAATATGAGATACAAAGAGGCATCCGACTACCTTCGAGCCCTTCATTTGGAACTTGTCTCAGAATCTGATGTCCAATCCTGGGTTAAAGGGCGAGACGAAGTGGAGGCTGTAGATCTTGTCCTTAGACTCCGAGGTCAAATTGCAGAGTCAAAACTCCCCATTAAGACATCGGTTCGGGAGAAACTCAAGAATCATGTTGAATCAATTCTCAAAACTCTTCCTGACGATTTGCAAATCGTACTCAAAGCCAAGAATTAACCCCAGAATGCTTGGTTTAAACCCAATATTTTACTTAACTTTTATTTTACATGTTTTATCTAGTAGGCTACTGTGTTTTTTTGTTGCATACATATCATGCCCTTTATGAATCGCATCATATCATGTCAGTCTAGTGTAATTTGTACTAAGTAAGTATAAATAGAATTTAGATTATTTTATGGAGAAAAGCTATTTATTTAGCTAGATTGTGTCTAGAATATATCGATGGCATATGTAATATTATATATACGATACTTTGTTTATTTTATTCATGATATTTTTACAAAATGACGATGGTTGTCAATTATTGCCGAAGGATATATAAAAATCCGAGACTGATGAAAGACAATTTCTGTACACTTTAATCGAAAGTGTTTTATTATAAAGTTAATTAATAATTTCTAAATCAGCTCATAGGAAAAAGTATATACCCATACATTGTAATTGTGTGGATATTTATAGACTATAGTGCAGATTATGAGATAAAATATAATTTTTGATGATATCACGAATCTCTGTTAAATCAGATAGTAAAATTAAATACTCTACTGTTAGATTAAACTTTAAAGTAAAATTTTTTAAAGAGGGGATTTGCTACGATTACTGCAATTTATTAGGTAGATTAGATTAGCCCCTTTTTACACGGATATACATATGTACGGATATATTACTATTAGATAATTTAAACTTTAAACCTGACCTGATTAGTAATTACAGAGTAGTTCTGTAGTTGTATAATCAGGTAAGCCTCTTTTAATTCAATTTCAAAAATTCAAATCATATGTACCTGCCCAACTTAATCTTTTTATTATATAAATTTTAGTTAATCAAAGCGTGTAATAATTTCTAATTTTAATTATTTATTAGTGTCATTTACCTTCATGTTTCAATGTTCATTATATGCATTATATACAATAATTTAATCAGACTATGACCAATGTATGTATAGGTCTCCGTCTGTCAAAAACTCTAACATACATAGAAATCTCTAATTAGTAATTACATGCCTAAATTAAATTCTACAAAATAAATAAACCATTATTTATAAAATTTTATTTAATGGTATACCTTTCAAATATATATTATCATACTTTTCGTAATAATATGAATCGACGCATAAAAATTGTGTATTTATCAAGATTAGAAAAATTATGAGAATTAATAAGACGGAAATAGAAATAAAAATTAAAAATGAATTACAAAAGAATTGATTATTTCTAAAAAATCAGAATTTGATTTCGGATTAGCGTCTTTTTTGCCTAGACCGTTCCGAGATGATAAAACCTGCCCATGATATTTTTGTACGATTAATTTGAAATCTGTGTGTTTTGTCGATTTTAAACCGGAAATGAAAACTTTGCATATTTCAATTAAAAGCATTTAATTTGTCATTTAAAATGCTTAATTAAAGTGTCATTTATACTGGAACAAGTGCTTGTCCTAATTCTTAATCTTATCCCATTGCATTGCATTGTCTAAAATAAATTCTCAAAATATGACGAAATCCGAACACAATCTTAATCATTTATTTGTGTCCATTCAACAAGGCCAACCCTTGGACAGATTGATCAAACTCTTGAACACATTTGACCCCTGTTCTCCTGTCCATTTGTCCGCCCCTAAAACTGGTGACAACCCCCTTATTATCGCTGCTCGCTTTGGACATTTGGAATTCCTCAGGTACATATATTCCTAAATATGCCGATATTTTTCTTTAATTATAAATCTTGAAGATACCTGATTACGGACATGGGATGGGATACGGAACTCAAAAACTTGGATGGCAAAACTGCCCTCCATGAAGCTGCTTATAATTCAAGACTCAATGTACTCTTATACTTGGTCCACGAAGGTAATACATACTTAGTAATCAATAATACACATACAGCAATATTGATATTCCTTAATTGATTCATTGCATTGTACTTTACAGCAAAGGCTAATGTGAATGCTGTAAAAAAAGCCGACTGGACACCACTTATGCTCGCGTGTGCTAAGACTGATTGTGATGAAAGGGTTGTTGTTGAACTTCTGAGGGCAAGTGCTGACCCATATTTTAGGAATAAGGATGGATGGAATTGCTTACACCTTGCAACGAGGTCAGGGCTTCTCAATGTTGTTTCTATCATCCTCAGCCACGTTTCCTCTGCTTCTGCGAAACGATGCTTGGCCAATACCCCAAGCAAAAATGGAAGGAGACCTTTGCACACTGCTGGTAAATTAATTGAGACTTTTAAAAATTGTCATTAAAATAGAATAATGGTTAATTTTATTAGCAATGCACGGGAGAATGGAAATTGCGGAATTTTTGCTAAGAGAATGCCTTCAACCTGAGGATGTCGATGTTGAGGACAATTGTGGGACAACTCCTGCAATGGATGCCGCTCGATTCGGGCATCTAGATCTGCTTAACCTTTTGGTGAATACATTTAAAGCCAAGTTGGAGAGAAGTAATAAAGGAGGGATGAATCCTCTGCACATTGCCAGTGAGGCTGGCCAAGTACAAGTCATTCGGACTCTAGTCAATCAATATGGTATGGATCCAAACTCTCCAACAACTCAAAATCCAATAAGGACTCCAATGTGGTATGCACAAAGGGTATTGAAACATTTTATTTACTAGTTCTTAATAAGTTAATGGCTGAAATTGTTCTTGTGATAATAAAAATTTCTAAGCCAAGTATTTTTACTTTATAGCTTATCTTTGTTTTTTTCATGTGTCATAAATCCCTCTATATATTTTTATAGGAGGGTCAAAAGGACGCTGCTCTTCTTCTAAAGGAACTGGGAGCCAAAGATTAGAAAAAAGGGTGAACTGACGATTACAAGGCCCTTAGAGGGTGACAAGATTACTCAAATATGGGTATGTGTAAACCATCGAGTTAGCTTTTCTACAGAACCCTGAACGACCTTTACTAATCGGCTTAGCTCCAATAAAACAATTCCCGAAACTACATATCTAATATTACGTAGTATGACGATATTTGAGAATTGAGATTTGAAAACTTGATAGGTATATGTATTCCCGATTTTTTGTAATCTATCCAAAGTACCGTACTCGTAGGTCCTTAGGATTCTAGACCCTAGAATACATGTTATGATATTAGGTATCTAGTGTTTTGATTTACAGCGGTATTAGATTTTTTAATTTAATGGTTTGAACTTGAAGTTTCAAAGTTTTAAGTAACAATGTATCTGTATAACAGTACTGGGGTTTGTAAAAGAACTACTTATTATAGTAGATTACAGTAACTTACTAAAACTAACACAGTAATACTGTATGGACCAAAATTGCTATCTAAAATAAGGTTGCTCAATCTAAACTCTAAAGCCACAAATGGTTACCGAAATTTCGATCAAAATTTGAATTTTTCAGAGAAGCCAGAAGAATTTTGAACTTTTCTTATGGAATTTATCATTGAAATTTCGAACCAAGCCGAATTTTTGAGTTATTTTTCAAATTCAAGAGTTAACAACCGGCTTACTTTCTATGATTCTTGATATGGACAAAGGACATATACATAATTGTACATATACGATATATAAACCACTTTAGGATCCTAAGTATTTATTCAATACCTTCTATCTTTTCAATAAAAGATTGTCACAAATTACAGTGAAACATTGAAAGATTAACAATTTGGCTATTTGGTACAATTTTTTTGGTTCAAACCAAAGTAGGAGGATTGAAGCAAAAATTACATAAAATATTGGATTTCTCACCATACAAACAACCTTTTTGATTATTAAGGGGTTTTATGATTGATTTCATTAAGATTTAGAGAAAAAATGGAAGATTGGAATTGGAATGATTATGTTTAAAACTGTTGGAACGGGAGTAGAGATGATTGTGAAGAATATGGCTGGATCTTTGATAGCAATCAATATCAGGTGACTTCCTCAGATAGGGATTTGTGAAGGTTGAAACATTTACATGCTATTCATTAAGATCTTCAAACAAGAGAGGGGAAGATCCCAAACTGACCTCATAATGAAATCAAGTTCCGCTACATTCCTCGGTTTCTCATTCTCCGGCTCTTTTCATCAACCTCTAAACATTTTATTTGGATTGAGATCTGGGGACTTGACTGGCCAATCGATGACCTTCCATTTGTGGGGACGAAACCAGGCCTGTGTTGTTCGAAAGTGTGTGAGGCACCATCATGCGTGTACATTCTTTCGGAAACATATTTTGTAGTTATGGCTTGACCTCCCAAAGGATTTCTTGGTATTTACTTTGCCGAATCTCTAATAACAAATAACAATTAAGAAAGATTGACCTGACTACTAATGGCTCCCCAGATCATGATACTAGGTCTTAGGGTCTAGTCTACTCTACCTTCGGCCGAGTCTTGCCCCAACGTTTTTTTTTCTGTTCAAAGCGATTTTTATGAATCATCCCTAAAAATCTAGATAAGCCACCTTGTTTTAAGGTGGCATTTGGACCAATTGACTCTGTTGACCTTGTGATTGAGCTCCATCTTAGGCATTTTTTTGAGAAATACAAAACAGATGGATTGGTGCAAATACTTTCTTATGGTATTGGGATGGACCAAGGGGCCCCCGTTTCTGCACCTCAGGTCATTGTTGGTGGCTTTACCCCGAATCGAATGGTGAGCCAATTTCGATGACGGTCATTCTTCTTAGTGGCGGCGGTCTTATTCTTAGTGCCGGCTACCCATTATTTTTGGCGGGGAGGAGTGACAAACTGATATTCATTTTCCGGGATTTTTCTGAATATGCCATTGGCTTTTGGTACATCATTGGGGTATTGAGCATATGCATTTCATGAGAATAAGCAAAATAATAAATTATTACTTGCTAAATATACGAAATAATAAAATTTATTTTTATTATAAGCTGAGGGATAATTTGAAATGGAGGGTGATATGTTAGGGAAATGCTAAAGCATGCGTTTACAAGCAGCCAGTTATTTATATTTTTTGTTTACCTCCAAATGAGCTCAGTCGGAGCTGATACCTTGAGAGGGAAAGAGAATTTGTCTGTTTCAAGAAACAATATCAAATACCTGAACCTAGGATTTTAAACATTCCTGAGGTTAGTATATTTTTATGCTTTTTATTAATATTATTTAAATACATTGTTCCTATATCTACCCAAAATATATATTTTTAATAACAAGTATCCTCGATTTAAAAAAACGCCGTAACTTGTTCAAAATGCTTCATTTAAATTAGACCTACGGAAATAAGAAGTTAGCCATAAATCATAATTTTATCAAATAAATAGTATAAAAACTGAGTGCCCAAGTTTAGATCAATCGTACAAATGGCATGCTGATACTAGCAAACTGAACTATTATTAAAACTTTAAAAATAAAAATAAGTTGTCAATTATTTCAATTATTTATAGTCTTCGAGTTTGATTTGAAACTATTTTTATCCTTACGCTGATTTTATGCTGTAATAATTATACACAATTGAATATGATAATGAAACTTCTTTTTTGAATTTTCAACTTATTAGGTAAATCCAAATACATACTAATAAACCAGATGTATCTATCTGCTGTTACTATCTCCTCTTTCATTAAAGATCATAAATTCACGAAATTAGTCTCAAAAGCCGTAAGAAATTCAACTTAGGTTTTTACGTTAAAAAAGTTTAAAAAGTTGACATCAAGCAAGCTGACCTGACATGAGTCACATAGACAAAAATAATTCAAAAAATTCGAAAATACTACCCGAAAGTTCTTGACAAGGGCTATACAGGTATAGATAATCAACTCAGAGAGGGCCATTCCCTTGAACTCTGCGGAGTCATTTAATTTAAGGGAATTTTGGATTACTCCTGAGCAATTTATGAGCTATTTGCATGGGATAACATTCATTGAAAAGTTCTTTAGAGGATTATGTTGGTTTTAACCCCGGAAAATACACTATCTTGACTCTAGAGGCCATTAAAGTAAGCAATTTTGGATAATTTTAACTCGCTTAGCATCCGGGGAGGCGGAGGCTACCAAAAATATTGATTGCTGAGGGTCTCTGATATGATACCTTCTTGAGGAATCCTATATTTCGGTCAGGTTAGGTTCAAAATGGACAAAAAATAATTCCATTTTAAATTAGCTTTAATGAGGTATTATGTAATATAATCCTAAGAAACAACAGAATGTGCCTATATTTTTAAGCATTTTTATAAACTTTCGACCACCTCCACCACCCACCAGGGAGGTTTGCAGGAAAAAAATTTGATCTAGAAATGCTCAGCTCATCGAGACCTATTGAATGTGCTAAAAATTTTTAAAATCGGTCAGAAGCCCCTAAAGGATCCTTGTTCCCTTCGAGGTTGATGCCAAAGGTTCGGTAAATGGTCCGGGTTCTGGGTTGTTTGTGGTAGTGGAAACTGCACAATCAATCTACCCACTGCCTCTGCTAATTTCTTCTAGAAGCTCTCCTCTTTATCTCTCGTATATTCTCGATAAGGATTCCATACAATACATCCAAGTTCTGAGCTTTTCTCGGTCAGCTTCTGAGCGTTGTCCGCAACCAAGGAACAAATGGATATGGGATCACTTCATCTTTCCTATCACTTTCACTTGTAAGAATCTTATACATTTCCTCCTCCTTCATCCGTTTCGAACTCTTCCGATCTCATCCATATGCTTCTCGAATGTGAGATCCTTTTCTTTGATGCGACGCTTATTGACAGAATCTTGAAACTCGAGGTCCTCCTCTAGCCTCAACCTTTCATCCTTACATTCTCGTCTGGCTCTGATTACTCCTCTAGCTGCTCAAACTCTTGGCGTACCTTCTCCAAGGACTCCTGTAGCCAACTTTTAGATCCCCATGACATCACATTTCTCCCTTAACTCTTCATTCAGAGGATGAATTTTTTTGAGCTCTCTGTCATTCGTCCCCCTCCTCTGATCATCTTCTCTCTTGCATTTTTCAACAGGTATGTTCTTATCCGTCCATATCTGTCAATTCTTTAAGAGAGAGAGAGCGTCAATTCTAAATTTGATCTCTAGCAGGAATTTATTTTATTCTCCTTCTCTTCTAAAAACTTAGCAAGTCTGCCTTTATAGGTCGTAATCCGTTGATTCTCGACAAGCTTAGCATCGTACTCTGCACGGTCAAGTTTTTCGGCCACCCTTATTTCACTACCTCGAATACCCACGCGTCCATGTAGTCCAGGCCACAGGAGCGGAACAAATTCTTGATTGGCCAATTCAGTAGATAGTGATGGAGGATGCATTTATATCTCTCTCTAAACTCATGGAGGGGCAATATAGTTCGGTCAGGGAACCCTTCCCTTGAAATCCTTCCCCCCTCTAAATGCAGGAACTTTTTTCAGTAGCCCAATGACTAGCTGGGCATCAATCTCTTTGGGCTTGTGGGGTACAATGCATACTGTTGGTTTTATGAGCCTCTCATGTTTAATACACTAGCTTACCTCTTTTTTGCGATTCGAAAGAATATAACCTACAAAATTAGACCGGTTGCTCTCGAGGATGTACATAATGTGCTTTAATTTCTGAATACGCAAGCTGGATATACATACTCCTGAGCACTCTTAATTGCCTAATTCGCTTCAAAACATGTCCAATGATCATGACAATCATGACCTTTTGAGGCAATTAAACAAGGGTTTGGGAGACACGCCCACTGTTTTCACGTGGGATAATTATTTAATTCTTTTCTGTGTAAAAAAATGATCGGTTGCAAATGTTCCGATTTTTCAGGGTACCATATAGCAAATCCTCGTGACCCCATTTAAGTTATTTAGCTTAAACATCACCTCATCTCGTCGAATCATAAACTTTGAATTTTGACTTAAGACAATCAGATTCGGTGTTCTTTTAATTTAACTTAGGTCATCTTTATTAGTAGAGTGGTGACATTTAAGTTTTGTACTTAACACTCCCATTGGGTAATGAATATTCTAAAACCCACTTATCCCGGGAGTAGAGGAGTCCATCTGCGATCCTATCCAATATTCCTTTGCAGTAGACGTTCTTGAGGTTTTATTGAGACTTGGAAGTATTTCTTTAAATTTAAAGGCACTCTATTGCAGAGGGTAGACTAGGTAGATTGGAAAGAGTTCAAAATACGAATAAACAGTTAATTATAATTTACATATATGCTTATACCTATATATGCATATTTGATTTATATCCGGTTTCGTATATTTAATGAATTGACACAAGGCACGCACCCAGCTATGACTCAAAAGATGGCATAAAAATAAACCCGAGTCGATGCGAGATCAGGCAACACTGTTGCGTTGCTGTCGTTAGAACTTTATATTAAGTCTACTCTCCACACTATAACCCCAGTGCAGTGTAACAACCTACTCGTTCTATTTCCTATGCTAGGTTCCCTCTCATTTCAGCTCTGCCCAATCCCCAACGCAGTTTCTTTTCAAGATTTGACAAGAATTTAGTGCTTTAATTTTTAATCCACAAATTTACAAAATAAAAGCAAT
>JAAZTK010000090.1:0-31523 GCA_036507255.1 Megalothorax incertus | reverse complement strand
AGCTGTGTTTCTCAGATAGGGGAGCTGGTCTGATGGTCAGACACACTCCATGAAAGAGTCGGTGGTCCCGGTTCGATTCCGGGCCAAGTTTCCCTTTTTGGGGAACTCAGCTTTCAGTATTTATCAATATCCCATCACACAAATCATACAAAAATTCAATATCCCTTTCAAATAAACATATTCTAAAATTCCAGTCAATTCTTTGAATACAATCTTTGGTGTGGGACTCTTTACTTCAATCATAAATATTGGATTCTCCCTACTACTCATTCGAGGGGTTTGCAAGGTATGTAAATAATACACCTAGGACTTTTTAATAATTGAATTATATTCCACAGAGCAATCTGATCTACCTCAAAGCATGGAGGGTATTCAAGATTGGGGGACTTTGCATGGCAATTGCATATATGCTCCTTATGCTCTACTCTGGATATTCTACGGTCTACCAAATAACTAGTGACATTTCAAGAGTACTTCTTCACTCTTACTTTCTCTGGGTGGGCCATACCTATATCGGGCAACTTACGGGTGAAACAACATTGGCACTGTCATCATCATTTATCGAGGGAACAAAAGAAAGAATAGAAGCTAGTTTTCCCTTGTGAGTGCTAAAGGGGGGCTGAGAGGGACCAAAATCTCGAATAAAATCAAAGCGATCTTTGTACTGCTACATATATCCTATTAGATACTACTCCTGTACTTCCTAAGTTCCTAGCTTATATGTAGATATTTAAAATGAGATTTTGCATAGGATAAACTTTTGCTTTTAAAAATCTAGAAACTTTCTCTCGATTAAAATGTACATGCAATCTGCATAATCGGATCTGAGCATTAGGGAGGAGAAAAACCTTGAAAGTTGGACAACTGGAAAAGCCTATATAGTTAATATTTAGAAGAGAATTTAATATACAAATTGTATAAATTGTACAGTAATTTGGAACATTGTGAATTCTTGGTCTAATTAAACCGCATTCTGCCCTGGATTGATATTGTTAAATACCTCTATCTATATTATATTAATTAAGGATATTTTATTGAAGGCATTGCATTTAGGTATCTATTCAATTTCTAATTCATTTTCAGATTTGATATTACAATACAAATATCCGTATATTGGTTTGTTCCTCAAATGCATAGGATGGAATTGGATTGAGCTCACAAAACGGATGAAGCAAAAGAGGTAGAATTTACATATATCCGTAAATGGAATGTATCATAAGTTCATAACTAATACAGAGTAGATATGTGACTATTGCATAAGGTATACCTACTATAATTTATGGATTTCCGGCAAATCCTTTGAAACCACTAATCTCGTTTTGGCATTGACAATCTGCTTCAATAATAAATTAAGTGGGATCCTCGAAAGCTCTCAAATCCTGATATGCATCCTTTCATAAATTAATTATGTTTTGAGCGCCAAACTTATTTGATTATTTATTCCTCAGTTAATAATTATTAGGTACAGATGAATTCGTTAATTAGATTTCTTATTAGAATTAGAGAAATCATATTAGAAATCAATATATGAATTTAGATTTAGATTTTAGCTAACCCAGTTTTATCTATTGGATTACCGATATTCAAAAGAAATAATAATTCTCAAATGCAAAGATTAAAATATTCAAATTACAGAATGACGTTATATAATTTGTAATAATAATATATTGTACTCGTTTAGGCAGCTAGGCTTGAAGTAACAAATTCAAATGACGAATTTTTCCAAATCTTTAAAAGGGCTACCTGTATTTATTTGCCTCCTTCATTCAATATTTCCTGTTATTAAATATCGACAATGTACCCGATAAATACTCGGAAATAACTCTAAAGATTCTCCAGGATGGGGATACTTGATCAATAATCCTTGAACTTGACCATTCATAAAGCTAATTAATTGCAATTATATTATACTATATATTATAGTACAATAAGTTAAACGAGAACAAGCTTTCAAATTCTAAGTTAGAATTCGATAATTTACATTGTAATCGGTATAAATAGGGATGCATTTTCCCCATTTGATTAGCATATTTCCAAAATGAAGCTCTTTCTAGTTTGTGCAACTTTTTTCGCGTCCCAACTTCTTTGCATTTCAGCCAAAGGTATATTTACATAATATTGTACAAGTATTAGTTCGAAAGAATCCATGAATAAAACAATTTTTATATTTTTAAAGAAATCTGTGGACTCGCCAAACCCGACGATACAAAGACTTGTATCAGGTACCTAAGTATTTGCATCCAATTAACATTTCTAATGCATTACATTGATTAATAGCCTCAAACTACCCTGGGAGGAAAATCCTACCTTCTTTTGCACAGGTTTGAAACTTTAAACGCTTACAAAATAAATTTGAATATTCCTATTTTACTCCGAATTTTTATCCAAACTACAGATAAAGAGAATATTCAATATGTAAATCAATGCGATGGTCGTTTCAACTATTATGGATGCAATTATGGGCAAAAGACAAGCAAGAGTCGTAAGTTAAAAATCTCTCGAATATTTCAGACATAATATTACAATATATGTAATTCTTGAATAATCTTTCCAGTTCAAGTCTCAACGCCTTGGGATTGTTGTCCAATCACTTCAGTTCCAGGTTGAAATATTCAAAATCTTAAAGAAATCAATGCAAATCAATTAGAAAAATATTTTAGATCCTTGCGAAGGCGCAACTTGTCCCAAGGCTCCATTCAACAGAACCTGTGTCGAGGAGGACAATAACAAAAGCAAAAAGTCAAGATTTGAATGCTGTGTGTCTTATTTCTGTGAGGATGGACTGTTAAGCCGAGCAGAATGCCATAATAAAGTACTCCTCAAGAAATGCAATTCTCCTCCAAAGAATAAGAAGAATTGTATTGGATTCTTTGATAATTTTGGATGCTGCAACAAGTATCAATGTGAAAATGGTATTTTATAATAAAATAACTAAATTTTGTCCATGTTAAATTCCCAATTTCCACAGAGGGGAAGGAAGGTATGTGTCCAGCAGAGGCCAAGGCTCTACGTTTCAAGCAGCTTATCGAGGATCCCAAGAATGGAAATAAGAGCGTAGCTGAATTAGCTTCAAAGACGGAAGAACAGACCACGGGAAAGAGTGTCGCGAGATCGAATGACGCTGACCTTATGACTACTTCAATGGAATGTATTTAAAATATTAAAGGCTTTAATTGATGTCAATTTGATATCATTTTTTAAAGGCGTCGGTGATTACAATTGCCCCGGAAAGATGAAGTGCTGCGGAATGAATATGCAATCCTACCACGGGATTAAAAAGTAGATTTTTTTCAATCTTAAACTCATGACTAGGGTTAAGGTTTTAAAAATGGTTTGAATTTTTTATAGGTATCTGTCCCAGAGGAGATACATGTTTTTCGAAAATAATGATGAAGATAATGTCGTCATTCATGGATATTGCATGGATCCAATCTCTCAATAATTTCCGGTCATATCAGAATGCCTTTAAAAGATTCACAATGTACCCACTTTAATCGGAAGATTTCCTAAAAGTCTAAAAATATTAAGCACTCATCACATTTTCCTCACATCTTAAAATAAATAAATCGTATAATCGTAAACATCCTGCTACAACAAAATTTGATCAGACGACGCATAAAACTAAATCTTATGTAATAAAATGCACATAGACTTCATTCAAACAAACTCGTGGCCGAGAGTCTCATGACATTCAATTTATTTTTAAAATAAGTTCTATGCCCTTTAATTGAATCCTCAAAATATAATGCAATAAAAAAGCCGGAGATCCGGATCTCCGAAATCGAATGAGTTTGTTTCTATTTATAACGCCCATTCAAAATCAAATGCCTACTCTATCGGATTCCGAACGCGCGATCCTACATTTACAATTTATAATATGGATAGTATTATCTCGTATATCTACAACTTTTGATCAAATTGCAAAGCCGCTTCATTTAACAAAGCTGTAAATGTAAATAATTTCAAAAATTCTATAAAAGTTAATCCATTTCCTGATATGCAGAATTCAAGAATAAGATTATTTAATTATAATATAATTTAATAAATTAATGATAATCTATAGGTAAATTCGATTCATAAGCTTATAGGCAAACTCAAGAATTAATACGATATGCATTGAGATTTAAACGTTTCACAGGCATGATTAAATCAGATTAGGTATTGCAGCTCGTTTGACCTTGTGAAACTCGCTTTTGCAAAGGGTATTCAACGTGTGCAAATTAGCCCTCGTGAGATTTTTTGGCATAGGGTCTTGCAAAGCAATACAATGTTAATGCAATGCTACGAGAACTTAAAAGTCAGCCTAAAACACGTAAGGATTTCAGTAGGGGTTTTGTATTGAGAAAGGGCAGCATTTTAAATATAGTACACAAAGCTTGTGTGCGATCAATAACAATTTGATAAACAGCGCATTTGACAAAAACACTGTAATTAAATATTTTAAAACTCTTCTATACAACGTTAATTACTCATTTTTGTGCATTTATTAGCTTGGAAAGCATCCATTAAACCATTTTAAAGAAAAAATTACAAGTGTCAACCGGATTTCTTGACTTTCTGGACATCATTTTGATGTCCAAATATTATAAATTGACCTAATTTTGTCCAATGACTTTTAAAATATAAATTGTGAAGAAATGGAATCAGAGGAAGTTCCGACAACTTCGACAACACTTAAGCCAAAAGATAATTACTCACCTCAAATGAGTGACGATGAAGGAAGATCTACACGAAGTTCTATTGAAGCACTTAATTGGAGTGAATTTGAGGAGGAGGATCTCTTATTGTTGGCACAGGAGGAGGCCGAAAGTGGAAGTGGCAATGGCAAGATCAAGAGCTACATGATCCCTCAAGAGTCAGATGCGAGGAAGAAACTGGAGGAGGCTGCGGCGGAGGGTGACAACAATGAGAGCCAAAAGAAGGTTCGGAAAGCGATTAAGCTGAGGAGGGGTGCTGGAGGTCAGAGGAAGGAGGAGATGGATACCCTTGGTGTCAATTCGGATCCATCTGAAGTTGGTTCTGGATCACAGGCACCCGTTTTAGATGAGGGGGTAAGAAATTCCTGCAATTTATTAGAAATATAATTAATTGCTCATTGTTTTTATTATGTAGCCCATTTGGGGAAAGGGTACGGAAAAAAGCTACATATTTCGGAGATCCGAGGAGAATCGTAGATTAAATCAAAAGCTTACATTCGGGTTGATTCTGACATTGGTTTTGGCAATTGGACTTGGAATAGGAAACTTGTAAGATCATATTTACATTTAATTGCGAATTGCACAATAATCAATATTTTTAATCTTGTCCAGGGTTGCGTATAACGAATGCGAAGCAGAATTTAAAAATCAACCAGTTGAAACTCTTCCTCCACAAAATACACATGCTGAAAAAGGCCTACCTAATGACCAGCAACAAACTCTTTCAAATGATCCAGCTCAGGATATTCAAAAGGATCTCCCATCAAATCCTCCTCCTATCCCAGAGAAAGTGTTCCAGCGTCAAGCTGCTCTTGATCACTCTGTCGATGAAGATAAAATCAGAGGCAACTCACAAGGTGTTCCAGAACGTGAATATGGCAAACCAAAACCGGAAGTACCTGAGCCAATTGTTGATCCGAAATATAGCGGTCATGTAGAAGTGCTTGGGACGATTGTACGTGGGCTTAAAGAGCTCTCGGATAAGATTGATCAATTCCAGAATACTACAAAACAATTGGGTGAGTTTAACCCATATATAAATTGGATTACGGATATTTATTTGCTATATTTTTCCAATCCTTTTAGGAGGCATTATAATGATGAGGGAGGAGGCGGAGGAAGTGAAACCTCAAAAGGAACCTGAAACTCCTTACCAGCCACCTGAAGAGTCAGATAAAGAAATGCATGGCCTGGAATCCTTAATTGATGAAGTCAAATCCTATTATCAGGAGAGTAAAGAGAACCAAGAGCTCACAGATGAAGAGATACAAAAGGGTAGAGAAAGTGTTCAAGTTCCTTGATGATATGTACAAATTAATGGGGGATGAGAATCCACAAGAATCAGGGTTTACTCCAGGCTCTATATATTCCACAGATGGTGAAGTTCAAGAGGAAGAGGTGGTCAAGAAAACTTTTAAAGAGCTAGGAGTTGACCCAGAAGGAGAGGATGACGAGTTGGATCAGGAAATCAATTCGCTCCTACTTTATTTGAAGATGAGAAAGGCTATGAAGTCTGTGAGGAAGCAGGAGTTGAACCGGGAGATCTTTCCCGAAACCTCAGAGCCCGATGATGTAATTATTGAGATCGAGGATGAGATTGCTCATAGCTATGAAGAAGGAGATGAGGATGCGGACGAGGGTACAGACTCCTTCCAAGAGGAGTTTCAAAAGGAAAAGAAAAAGGAAGAGGAGGGCAAGAAAAAATGGAAAAATGGGAATCCGAGAGAATTCATCAAAGAGAAGAATGGCAAGAAGGATGTGCAATGGGAGATTGAGCCTGAGGATGACGATGATGATGACGTAAGATACCTACAAATACTTAAATGTTCTAAATGTTTAATTGATATTTTAATCCAAATAGGATGACGATGAGCGAAAGAAATATCGCAAAGAATTCAAAAAAGAAGAAATCAAACGGGAAAAGGAACAAAGGCGGAGAGAGTACAAAAATAACAAGAGGGAAAAGAAATCTTCGGATCGGAGGAAAGAGAATCTTGACGAAGGGAAGGACCGGAGGGATTGGTATATGCAGAGGGCTGAGATGAGGAGTGAAACAAGGAATAAAGGCAATGGAGATGGCGATGGGGACTACCGAGGTGGTAGGAAACCTAATAATTGGCAATTAGATAGGGATAGGCAACGTGAAAAATTTCGTACCAAAGTCTAATATATTCGCTCGCTCCGGTTTTACGATACGCTGAAAAAAACACTTCATTCTTCAAACCATTAAGTTAAGTTAATACATGTTAATTAAATACAATACAATATCTATTGTACGATAGGTGTAGGGTTCATAATTGTATGCGATTCTTTTTCTAGATTGTAACTCTAAAGTATTAATTCATTAACCATTTCCATTAGAATGTGCATTTGGCGCACAGTTCACTTTCAATAATGTTCTTTAAAATTTTAAAGCACTCTTGCATAACTAGGATCTTAACTAGGTACTACTAAATTCTACAATCAGATATTGCAAGAAACACTATTTTTTCAAATGGATTGGATTCCAAAATTGATAATCCTATTAATGAGCTATAAAACTTCAAAATTATTATTTTAAAAAGCCAAAATCTATCAAATTCATTTCTTTTTGAGATCTTTAGATTGCTTATTGGGTTTGGGGCAGGATTGTGCAGATAATTAAACGATTTAACGAATTTTATATAATTTTAAACAGAATGAATTGTGAATTTGTGATAATATAAAGATTTAGGTTCAACTTATTAGAGATCTCTTCTTCTCTAAACTATCTGTATCAGTATATGTGAGTTTCCTACTTTTTTCAATCCTTTTTTTCAAATATTAACTCTGAAGTCCTTTACAATTTGAATTATATTACTAGATATAATTAGTCTAATCCAATTACCTACTACTGGAAAGATGTACAAGTCATTCATTGAGGATTTTGTGACCTGCGAAGAAGCTGTGACAGAAATGAAATATATATTGAAAGGATTATTATAACAGATAGATAATATCGGTAAATTCGGTAATCAATATCATTATAACGAGTAAAAAGTTTAAGATATGTATAGAGTTTGAAAAGCGGTTAGGTACTTAGGATTAATTAGCTGGTAGGTATACTTTGTAATCAAAATTAATATTGTTTCCTAAAATTTTAATATACCCGAATCCAATATCTAACTACATACTATTAGGTATTTGCGTGAAATCTATCTATCGATATCTAGTTAAATAAATAATCCCAAGTTAAGCTTTGTATAATAGTAAATGACGTGACATTAGCCAAATGTTCATCTCATTCTCGGTAATTTCCTTTTAATTAGTCTCAGTGTTGTATAAATTACATACTATAAATATAAACATGGAATAAAAGGATTTAAAACTTACAATATTCAAAATGATTATCGTGCTTAACACAAATATACCTTTATCTAAAATTCTAACAATCTACATCTTTATCTTTATTCTACTACTTACATCCGGTTTCTAAATATGATAATTAATAATTTATGACTTATACTCGGAGTCCTGCAAAGCCATAATACTTTACAAGTTCAGGTCTGGCATGCAAAACTCCGAGTAATTAAGACTTTGGTAAATCGGCAAATATTATATCTTGTACAATTAAATATAAAACAGTCCCTAATTAACAGAGTATACAGGGGATTCGTTATATCGTATTATACAGGTTCAAAATAACGAGCTACATACAGATATTGTATATCGTCAATACGTAAGATTATATCGTCAAATATTTAACAATCTGTCTAATATTTAAAGAGCTAATTAATACATAGGGTGATGAAGATATCTACTTATACATATATTCTAGTAATCACTAACCTGCACGATTTATATTTGTGACTAAAAATCGATGCATACTTATAGTTATCACAATATCAGGTTAAAATATGTTCTACTCATTTATCTAATATTTATATAATTAGAATTACTAAAAAAAGATTTATTTTCATGTCCTATTGAACTTGGTCAAAAATAACACGGGAAAAATTACCTCTAATTTAGAACTTCATTCTCTTTAGGATCATTAAACTTTGGTATCCCCTCTTGATATTCCACCCTAAATCCATACACTTCCATTGGCCGCATTAGAATGGATTCATTAGTTCTGAGGACTTTCCCTTCATGAGTAAAAGATAGAGTCATTTGTTGTATAGAATCCTTGAATAGCTCCCCAAATAATTCACCAAGAGTCAGTCTCCCCAGCCTTCCCTCATCATAATTACATTGGGCGACGGGATTAGGGAGAAAGTACCTCTCATCAAAACCTACCCTATGGAGTAGTAGGGAACCTAATGAAGAAGGGGTGAAAGAGGCGTCATCGTTCGAGTCAGTGTATAGGGCTAATGCATGAGTATCAATTAATTGAACATCACAAGGATGCTTCCCTTGAACAGAAGGTTTGTAATCGTAATAGGAAGAGAAATCAATCTGAGTAGATTCTAAGGGACGAGTAAAAGTTCGGAAAGGGTGAATCATGTCGTGATATGTTATATGACCATTCAAGCTCAACATTGGCGAATAATCGCTGCTCTCATCCTTCTCGGACTGCCATATTTTAATGATTAAAATTTAATTAATAAGGTTAAAATTCAAAAAATACTTACACTGCATTTGGGAGTCTCTAAAACCAGTTTGAAAACATTGCTCGTCTCCAAATTGTCCAAACACCCTTGCCCTGCTCCTCTATTGTCATCTTGTAACAGCCTTCGATCCATAATCACATCCAACTGCCCTGGCTTAAGACTTGCACCCCCTAGAGGTTGTCCAGTTAACAGGGTTAGACGTGTTTCGTGATCCTCAATAAAGGCAGACCCAGGGAGTGGGTAATATTCAGCTTGAACTGGAAGTTTTTCGTGGAATCTCTTCCTTCGAATCATCTAAAATTTGTGAATTTTATGAATAAAAGTAAATTAAATTAATTAAAGTCTTGAAATCCTACCTGAAATCCATTCAGATCCGTATAAAAGTAATCCCCAGATTTTATTGATGAATCAATCCGCATCATGAGCTCAAAATTCTTTTCATTCCGGATATCCACAATATTCTTAATCTCAATTGATTCTCTCTCAAATCCTGGAATATTATATAGGCTTATCCTATGCTTTACTTGCGTAGTCCATACTTCAACATAGCTAATGAACTTTCCTTTTATTATTTTGACAAATGGTTTAATAATTGGAAGTCTCTCGGCAGGACCATCGGGAAGGAAGAGATATAAACCGGAAGTCTCTCCCTTCCCATGTCGGGCTCCATATTTGTACATGCTAATCTTTAATTCTACAATCTTCCCTGCTTCTTTTGCTGATTCAAGGAATCCATCCTTGTTAAAAGTAAGAGTCATTTTCTCATTTGATATCTGGATTTCTTCAGAATCATCTTTGAGCTCTTTTACAGTTGAAGAAACCTCCTTCCCCAGCAAATATCCGAGATGGAGAATTCTTTAGAATTATCTCTGGTCTTCCAAAAGTTTCAGAACTCTTTGTAGAATATTCAATTATAAAGGATTTTTGTTTCGAATGGAGCGAGGAATGTGGGGAATGTGACTTGGAATAGATTATTTGAGATCTCCGACCTGGATTCAAAGACTGGGAGGATTTCAAACTCAATTTCATTTCCACTCAAATCCAAAATCTTTAAAAAACGTAAATATTTCAATTTACATTCAAATAATCAAATAAATATTAATTCCTATTACCAGAACATGATATGTTGTAACATGGAGTTGCACCAATTGCGTCCTACCCCTATAAATTTCAAAGATAATTAATGAAAAATTCATCCAAATATCATAAAACTTACCTTGAATCTGGATTAAATACGGAGATTAAACGTTTTGGGATTTGATTATCCAATATTATTCGATTATCATGTTCTAAAGAGTAATAGAGATCCCGAGCTTTGGCTGGCTCATAGAAATTAGTTCCCTCCCCAATATCTCTTGGGTCAAAACCCTCTAATCCAAGCGTATTCAGCACATGTATACTTTGCTGCGTTACAAAGTTGCATTCGTTGAGCCCTTCGAAGAGTTTATTAGCATAATCTGCCATGACGTGGTCCTTGCTTGTCCCGGTGACACCATCATGATGCTGGAAAAGGCTCAAATGCCTTCTACTTTTACGGAGTCTCCCCAATAAATCTTTGACAAATGGAAAGCCAGATATTGGACCGAATTTCTTTGATATTTCAGCCGTCATCAAAGTATATGCTATTTGAGCAGCTCTCAAATGCCCAATAAGTTGACGATCCATTCCCTTGTGGAATGGTCTTGATGTAAAGTATCCTGACCAATAATGGTCATCCCGATCAGCATACGTAAAGAAATCTCCGGTTAACGTTAGAGGGTTAAATTGACCATTTCCTATGTCATCTCGGATTAAATTGAAATAATCTTCGAGGGTTCCAAACTTGAGCTAAAATACATTATTATAATTTAAATGAAAAAAAGGCAAACGTTTAAGGTGTATACTCGTACCTCTGCGTTCAGCTCAGGTTGGGAATTTACATAATCAAAAATCCTCAGATAATTACTCGTTTGAGCATCCCATTCTCGGTCATTCTCCCATCGAAAATCATCCCCCAATGGTACTAAAAGGGTATTAGTCTTGTACAACATCGCCTTCTTCTTGTACTGGTCGAGTAATAAGAGAGACCTAATATGGAAAGTCAATTTTAAGTTCAAGGATATTTATTAATAATAGTCAGGAAATACCTTTGGCGAACATTCTTGGTGTGAATTGGAACAGGTTGAACTTTCCAAGGGCAATCCATTGTTGAAATGGAACGCATCCTTTTAAAATCAAATTGACAGCAGACCTTTGGATCTAAATAAGCAAAAGGATCAGTTCTGAGTTCTTAATTTGGAAAACAATTTCTCTTACCAGGCCCACAAGTATGTGGAATATCATAGGAATAAAATGGAAAGAGATGACATAGGATATCACTTGAACCATCAGGATCTATAAGAATATAATATTTTCAATTACATATTTCAAGTATTTACTAAACAAATCAATTTTTACCCCAATCTTGACGCCAAATAAATTCCAAATTCTGCTGCTTTGCTAAATACTTTTTGACAGAATAATGGGTCCTTTGGATAATCATATTAGTAAGCCCAGTTCTCCTCAGGAGATAAGCATTCGTAGGGGACATTCCAAATGGATCAATGGACCAGCCATTCCTTTTGAAAACAAGAAGATAAAGCGATATATAATGTGAATTTAACCTCCAAAATCCGACCAACACATATAGGTGTTGGAAATAATCTTACTTTGGTTTGTAATTCAAATGATGCAAAAGCCATTGATGTCCTAATATAAAATGCATATTATTTATAAATGATGCATTTTGACATTTGAATAATGGTAGATATACCTTCGATTAATTGAGCAAGAATGGAATAGTAATGAGAATTGGCTTCATCAGGCATAACCTATGAAGAATTAAAGCAAATATGAAAAATCACGCCGGGGATGCTGTATCTTTAATGTAATTTACCCATCCTCCTGTAACAAATTCTAGTTGATGGCTTTCAACTATCCTAGATTTTTGAAAATCCAATTTAAGCTTTGTATTCTCGAATATGATTATAATATGATATACTACACTCATCAAACTAACCTTTTAACTTTGACCTTTTGTTCTTCGTTCAGGTCAGACCACCATAAATTAAAATATGATATCTCAGCCCAGATGAACTTTACAGATGAATTAGAGTTTAGCTTGTCTAGCATTGAGTCGAGGATATGCTTGGTTTGTTCTTCATAATACTGCAAAAAAAGTATTTTAATTTGATGTTTTAAAGACGTCTTTACAGATAATCAGCTTACCTTTTCAAAGGTTTTAATCCACCTTTAAAATACATTTGATTAGATGATATTCAAGATTTTTTAAATCTAATACTAAGCTTACCCTGGGTCATTATGCGAATGCGGAACAACAATTAACTTTAAGCTTATTATTTCCATTGAAGCGATTCTCGTCAACTTCCACCTCCCATCCTTGCTTCCAAACTCCTCCATTGGGATTGTCAAATTCAATTTCTTCATAAGCTTTCAACATCTAGAAATAAAATAACATATTGATTATTATATTTATTAATGCTCAATTTACCACCCTATCCAAATACTCACATTTATATCAGCCTTGGCTTTTTTGGCCACATTTGTAAAGCATTTCGGGAGAAGCTCTCCTTCCGGTTCTTGGACATCTTCTTTGGCCTCTTCTCCAGCTCCTACTCCCTGTCCCTCATCAATAAAGTCATCATTCTTTGCATGCTGCTGCTGGAGCCCATCAAGTCCATCAAAATCTTCTTCCTTCTTTTTATTCCTCAAATCTTGAAGTGTCAATTGATCATCAAGTTCCTTCATAGAATTCCGATGACTTTTGATTTCAGATTCAAGGGCTCTCAGTTTAGATTCCACCACATTTAAATCAACCTATGTAAAAAAGCCATTGAAAAATGACCGGTGATTAATTTATACTCAAATTTACCTGGCCAGATGAGTAAATTCCTCGCAAAGATGAAGAGTTTGTCAACACATAAAATAGGCCGAAGCAAATTAGGACAAAACCAAAAGTTCCAACAACAAATATCTTTTTTAAATCCATCGCGGAAGTAGGTAATAATTAACTATTTACAAATCAAGATGTAAAAACATATTTACAGATGACAACTACTCAATTTCCAGGGACCTCCTCCAACAATACAAAAACTCCACTTTCTCTGAAACATAATACATTACACTTACAGCATGTTCAAATTACAGTTTCAAATAACAGGACAGTATGACCTTAATTAATGGGCAATTAAGGAGCCAATAAAACTAATAAATATGTTGGATTATTAATGACACCATTGCATTGTTAATTAACACTCAATTGACATGAACCAGATTCTGTGTGAGAGCTTAAATTCAAACTTTCAATTTTTGTACAAGTCGCCTTTTGCAGGGCACTATTTACGAGTAAATAAAAAGCCAGGGGACCGTTCTAGCCAATTAAATTCTTAATTAAACAATTTATTTACTTAAAAACATCATTACATAATTTACAAAGTGCTTATAAAGTTCCAATACTTGAATTATTAATAAATAGAAAGGTTTTACTAGTTCTAAATAGTAAATATACATAAAACACATTAAATTATAAAAACAAACATCAGTTTTAAAAGCTAGTTTATATCGTAGTTATACTTTAAATTCATTTACTAAAGTCCAATATCTGCAAATAAAGACATTTGTACAAAATATATTACAGGTCTCCAGAAACAGCTTGATTTGGATGAGATGCTGCAAGTCTTGAAAAGTACAATACTTCTTTTAAAGATGTACAATTTTTAAATAAATTGCTGGATTTTAATTCGTGTAAAAAACTATTGCTGAACAGGAGGTGGTGGCATAGCTTGTGCAGGTGCTGGAGGAGGAATTTGAGGAGCCGGAGGAGGAGTTGAGACATTTTGAGGTGGAATAAATGTAGGACCTCCTGCAACCTGAGGAGCTGGAGGAGGTTGTTGAGAGACTGAAGCTACAGCAGCTGCGAGGCTATCAGCCTGTGGTACAACTGGCGTTGGTGGAACTCCACCCGACTGCCCTCCATGTTGTTGAGCTTGTTGTTGGCTCAATAGCATTTGTTGTTGCTGCTGTTCATTGAGAATCCTTTGATGAGCATGATGCCGGGCTCGAATCTCAGCAGCTCGGAGCTGTTCCAAATGGAATTGCTGCCTCTCAGCAATGAGTTGTTGACGCTGATATTCAAGAGCTTCCCTCTCCCTATCCATAATAGTCTCCAACTCTTCAAAATGTCTTAATTTGATTTCTAATTTCTTCATTTGAGTCTCAACGAGGAGGGCCACGAGGGACTTGATCTTTCGCTCTTCAACAGCAGCCAAATGCTTTGCTTTAACAGCAGCAGCAGCGAGAGCAGCTCCAGCCGCAGTTTGAAGATTTGCATTTTTAATTAGTTTCTCTTCATCCGTCTCCTCGACATCTGCAAGTCCATTTTCAACTGGTTTATCTTTAGCTTCTTCGCTCCCATCCTCTCCTTTCTTATCTTCTCCTTCAACCCCGTCTTTCTTGGCAATCTCCTCTCCAGTTCCAGGCTCTTTCACTTCTTTACTTTCATCCACCTTCGCCTCATCTTTCTCTACTTCTTTTTCCTTTCCTTCGGAATCGACCTCCATCTTTTCCTCCTTATCTTCACTCTTTACACCCTCTATCTTTGCTTCAGCAGGTTTTGACTCCTCTCCTCCATCTTCTTTGGCCTTTTCCTCATCCCCTTTCTCACCTTTATCTTCCCCTTCAATTTTTACAGCTTTATCTTCAGTCGATTCACCTTCCTTGGCCTTTTCCTCATCTTTCACTTCTTTCCCTCCTTCATTCTCTTTCTCCTCCTCGGTCTCCTTCTCTTTTTCTTGTACAGAAGTCCCAGCAATACCACTTTGGGCTAACCCAGCCGAAGGATCCAATTTTCCAGACTCTGAAGCATGCTTTGCAACATTCTTTACATGTGAATCGAGAAGAGCAGTAGGGACTTGATCCTTAATCTTCCCAAATTCTTCCATTGCAGCTTTGGCTATAAATGGAATTTTATAAAAGTTGAATTTTTCAGATCATTTTTTCAAATTAAAAAAAATTTCATTAAAAATCATACCTGCGGATGCAGCAATTCGAGGATCTACAACTGAAGCTAAGAAAGCTACGGTTGACATTAAAGGATTCCCAGTTTTGCTAAATGGTATGGGCTGGAAAGCTAATGGTCCAAGTGCTCCACCGCCTTTAAAAATTCAAAATTTCGTTATTTTAAAATACGCGTAATTTAACTATTTTAATTTTAATGCATTTATAAATAATTGAAAAATTCATTTATACCACAATTTGTATCATCAAGATATGGGTCTTCAATTGGGAGCCTGAGGAAATGCAGAATACATTCTTCTTGTGTTCTGGATCCAACTAAAAAAAATTTTAAAAATATTAAATGGAAACATTTTACAGATATCTCCAAACCCTTGAATTAATTGGCAACTTACCATGCTCGCAAACTTTATTCCAATCATCCTTGTACATTTCTAGCGCCTCCAACAACAGCAGCGTCTCCTGATCCGTCCAATCCCTTGTCATTGACGCCACATTTTTATTCTTAAGGATTTGGCTCTTTTTCCCATATTGATCAAGCCTTAGTCCAAATGTAGTTCCAATATCTCCCTCTTTCCTCTCCTTATTCCCTCCAACCTCTCCATCCAGATCAAGAAGCGCCTTTGCTGCAGAAGGTTGTGGTATTTTCGGTGGATTAACCGGCTGTAGCCCTGATGGGGTATCCGCAAGAACATGGAAATGAGACGTTGGTGGAGGGCCCATAGGGAGTGGCCGAGAGTCTGTATCCACTTGATAATTAACAAGCCCCCATTGTTCCAAGAATGCATGTACACGCATTATAGCACATACATCTCCAGCAAGGTTCCGTCGAGCAGCTGTACTTGTCAAATATTCATTTGGATTGAGCCGATAAGTATCAATCATAAAATTCCTGTATGCCAAATAAATCTCGGGTGTTTTAGATTTATTTCGGCCATTGAAAAACTCTGGGAGTGCACGTTTCTCCACAGTATGGATTGAATTGTAATCAAACCAAGATGAATAACTTGGTACTACAATATGATGAGTTTGTTCCGTGACATTATCCTCTGTCTCTTCTTTTGGGCCAAATTCTTGTTGTGCTTTTAGCTCAGGCATCTTTGCCAAATCATCTCCACCTGCGCTATTCTTTTCTGAAGCAGGATTTGCAGAATCTTCATCCAAATCTGCAAGACTTCCTCCAGAAACTGGCTTCAGGGCTGTTTCCAACTGCTTTAGTGGCATTTTAGGGATAGCCACGGGTGTCATATTTGTATCCACGGGGGGATCGTCAAATTCCCGAGTATAATCTTCAGGTTCTTCCTGAGCTTTTGCAGAGCTCTTTTTAGGAGCTGGAGCAGGTGTGGAGGCTCCTTTTTTATTTCGTTTAGAACTCTTTGGAGGAGGTAGAGGGGCTCCTCTTACGCTTTGCATCACGACCTCCAGTTTTCTTGGCTGGTGTTTTCCCAGAAGAGCTTACCGAGGAAGAATCTTGGCTTGCAGCATCCTCCAACTCTTCATACGAGAGTGAAAGTTTATTTACTTTTTTCTTTCCTTGCTCATCTACTTCGTAATCTTCTTCATTCATCCATTCGTTAGAATCATCTAGGTCTGTAAGCCAATTAGCGGATACACGCCATTTATGATCAATGTGTGGGTGAGACATTTCGTTTAACTCTGGAGGTTCTTTGCCAATCGAAGAGAGATCGATTGGGAGCCAAGTATTTCGGTTATCTGGCATATAGTAGAAATGCATTAGCACACTACGATCTTTCTTGAAAACGGGCCTTGCATATTCTTCATCTGTGAATTTAAAAAAGAATTAAATATTGTATGCGTTTTGAATATCTTGGTAAGAAATCGTTGGAAAAACGTATATACCTGGATCACATCGTGGAAAAATGAGATGAGTAGCCAAATCCTCATTGTCAACAACGTGACATTTATGGTTCTTTGCAATTTCCTTGTATTTGTTGATTTCCTTTTTGTCCTTTTCGATACAGAGTGGTGACAAATAAATCGCAGGTTGAGGCCAAACCCCTGAAGATTGAAGGCTTGTTTCAATAGCCAAAAACATTTCAATTACTCGGTCAATTTTTGCAGGCGCCTGGAAATCAAATCTTCTCCATCCCTGTTCCATCCTGAATTTATAAGCTGCAGATAGGATTTGACAGAGCCCTCCATTTGGTCGAAAATCCCAAAAGTATTTTGTCTAGAAAAATATAAACATAATTAGAATGCGGGCCCAAATTAAAATAATTCATTAAATGATTTTAATACCGGTATTCTCGTAATGGCCTTTTTGCTCACATTCTCCCCGAAATGGTCCTCTTGAAACTGCCAGAGCTGACACACAAGTGTCGAGAGATTCTTTGATGTTGGGTTTTCAGCTTGCAAACTCTACAATTAAAAATTATCTAATTAAATCTGCCTTTTTATTCGAAAAAAATTAAAACAAACCTTTTTGCAATTCTTTGAAAGCCATGTCCGAACCGAATCAAATTGCTGGATAATCTCCGGCGACTCGAAAAACTTTAAATTAGCTCCTCCGTTGTCCTTTGGCTCAAGTTCAATCGTCATCTTATTTTTTAAATTGATTTAAAATCTCCAAAATTAGCTGTCAAAAATGTTGAATTTTTTAATTTAAAAAGGTCAATGAAACCCCCTTAAAAATGCCCCCAAACGCCCTCAATTCACTGTGGACAAACTCTGGGATAAATATAGACAATTACAAGACAATTTTAACGAGTTTGATGTTAATTAATTAATGGAAATAAAGGGTTAATTTAATTATTTTAAAAACAATGAATTTTTGTATTGGTTTAGAGCCGACAGAAGCCGTCCAGAATGTAAATGACTAAATAGTGTGTTGAAGCCGCCTATATTGAACTTACAATATTTGGCTATCCGGGCCAATTTGTATCTTCTTTTGGACAACCTGAAATTAATTAATTTTAATTATGAAAGCACTTACTAAATTAATTATTATCCTATTGATAATTAACATAAAACATAGTGCTTCAAAGAAGAGTGATGAGAAGGAGAAACCAGACTGGGCAAAGAAAGATATTCGAGATTATTCAGATGCGGATCTTGAGCGACTTTACGATCAATGGGAGGTTGGGTTTTACAACTTTTAATTGTTATTGGGGGGTTTTAATTGGTACACCTGGATTAATTTGCTATTGTTTTTACAGGAGGATGAAGAGCCATTACCAGAGGATGAATTGCCAGAACATTTAAGGCCATCAAAGGAAGGAGGAGGAATACCTTTTGATAAGGTTTTTATTTTAAAGATTTGTTAAAAATTGATTTTGATTTTAAAATTTATATATTAATTTAAATAGATTGGCAAGTTGGATCCTGATGAAATTATGAAAATGACAAAGAAAGGCAAAACAGTAATGATGTTTGTAAACTTGGATGGAAGCCCAACTCGGCAAGAATGTGAAACGCTTACTTCTTTATGGTAAGAGTTTTAATTAGGACTGCCAACTGTTTTAAATTCCTAATAAACTTTATTTTATGATCAATGTTCTAATGTACATACAATATATATGTATGTTCTAATGTATCCTCTATGTTGATTAGGCAAACCTCTCTGAGAAATAACCATATTCAAGCTGAAAGGTATGAAAGAGGAATTTCATTTTGTATTGTATTTATAGTTTACCCTACGTACATAGCATTTATAGTTACATCTAATTGCAATTGTTTTATTTTAGGTATGTAATTGAAGACAGTCGTGCCATTTTCATGTTTCACGATGGAGCACAAGCTTGGGATGCCAAAGTATTTCTTGTCGAGCAAAAAGGACTTAAAAGCCTCACCCTTGAAGGCCAAACCCATGAGGGGAAATTTAAAGAATCTGAAAAAGATGAACTGTGATATTTTTGATTGGATTGGACCGATGAATCTTTTTATGCTACTGCTTTACCGCATCTCCATTACAGAATACAGATTACTCTATAATATAAACTTTGCATTTATTTTATAAGCAAGAACGTTTTTGAATTATTCCAAATAAAGCCATTGAATACTTTATTAATTAAAAAGAACTCAATTTGATTTTTATAATATTTACAAAGAACACCTTTAGCCATGATTTAAATTGATGCATTATAAAATCTTAAAAGTTACATTATAAATAAATCTAATTTGAATTTTGGAATAGGTAGCTTTACTTTAGGATGCTCCATTTGAGCTGTTCCTTCGCTGTTTGTAAAACCTTGAAAAAGAATTGCAAAAATTCGTAAATATTTTTGATCAAAATCCGAGAATTATATCACGTAGTACTTGTGCGACAGTTTGCTCTCCAATTGGAATGTCATCGGCTCTCAAAGCCACCCTCTGACAAACAGCATTCGGGTCAGCTTCCAATATAATTCTAATGAACCGAAATTCAATTTATAGGTACCTAGTTTAAAAATGTAATATCATTAACTCACCCTCCGTCGCATATTTCATCCATCGCGAGCATTACAACATCCATATTCTCTAGTAGAACACGCTTCTCGACATTTTTCCTTAGGATTTGACTTATCGAGTCGTAGAGGCAATGAAGAACGGTCATAAGAGTTAGCTGAAAAGGTCAATTATTGTAAATATTAGAAAAATCATTGAATTCATTCAAAATATCCATAATTTATACACTCACCTCATTATCGTTGCAGGATCCCATGACATAAAAGAAGAGGTCAACATTGCTCTTGTACACACAGGTCAAACCATCCAACATGATGACCTCTGAATTAGCCCGATGTGTTTTTTGAAACAGGTTCTTTTCAAATGCCTTTTGCTCCTTTACACTGGGAAAGTTGACATTGTCAAAATACTTTGCCAGAATCCGATTTCCATCATTGTCCAGGATCACCATTCCTTTAACCACGTACAGCGTTGGCTCCTGCAATAAAATCAATCAAATTAATTATTAATTAGCCACATTTAAAAAGATCCAATGCTAAAACACATGTAATTTTGACGTTTCAATTTCATGCACTTTTTAAAGCACCGCAATCAAAATAAAGCACAAATTACTAACCAAAAGTGAGCTGTCCATCTTGGGGGTCTCCCGGAGTGTGTTTTCAATGTAATTTAAATCTTGGAGTAATTAAAAAATCAAAATTTTGAACAAAATTCAGATTTGGTGACGTCCAAAAAATTGTGACTCTTGAGGAACTAAACTCTGCTTCTTTCTGCGGTAAAAGCCCTATTTAAAATTAATCAGGTTCAGATTTTGATTTACCTCGGGACTATTTTTAATTAATTAACGCTAAATTAGCTGCTCCCGATCTCCCATTTTAATTTAATAGTATGCCAATTTAATCGGCGATTATTCAAATATTATTTAAATTCATTTCCGGGTTCATTTGCACAGCTCAAGATGAAGGAAGAAGATACTCTTCAAAAGAGAGATTTTGACAATCTCCCCTACATCAAAACAATCCAAAAAATGGTGCTATACGAGACCAAGACGGTGAGTCAGGACAGTAATTTAATTAATTAGTAGCTAATTTGACATATATATTTATATTTCAGAAATTCTTCCTGGTCGGTTCAAATCAGAGGGAGACAAAATTTCGGATTTTAAAGATTGATCGGACAGAAAGAGATCTTGTCCTCGTCGAAGACCAAGCTAGATACACTTCGAAAGAAATGAAAGAACTGCTTGGAACAATCGCATCTGTGTCAAGACCTAAAATTCATCCGTATGGTGGTAAGTGCATGTTAAACTTTTTGTAAATTCGAGACTTTTGTAAAATTATTTCACAATTTATTCTAGGTCTTGTAAGGACAGTTTCTGCCTTTGGTGTATTGGGATTTGTCAAGTTTCTTGAAGGATGTAAGCTTGAATTCATTCATTTAATTTATTTTAATCCCAATGTGTATTTCTCATCCTCAGATTATATTGTTCTTATAACCAAAAGAAGAAAGATTGCAAATATTGGATTCCATGCTGTTTACAAGATTGAAGACACTGCCTGTATTTACATTCCACATGATGGTCCCTCAAAAAACCCGGATGAAATCCGATATTTAAAGCTATTTCAGAGTATAGATTTATCAAGCAATTTCTACTTTACGTAAGACTTGAAATATACGAAATTTTGCCTATACTTTAAGCATCTTTATTTTTTAAATTTTTAGGTACTGCTATGATTTGACAAACTCCCTACAATACAATATGGCTAAGCCAAATAACATTTTACCGGGATATAAAGTATCGAATCCAGATCTGTATTCTGGCCTTGGAGTTTTAAACATTGTCAATCGCAAGTTCGTTTGGAACTCTCTTCTTACCGAGCCAATGGAAGGGGTCCTTCATCCAGATTGGATTTTACATGTTATTCATGGCTTTATTGGACAATCAAATATCTCCGTGTATGGGAAACCCATTTATCTGACTCTGATTGCTCGGCGTTCTTCTCAATATGCTGGAACAAGATTTCTAAAGCGTGGATCTAATTTCCAGGTAGGGATATATTTAATTTTAAATTAGACAAATTGAAGTATTGAATTCATGAATTGGATTTTTAAAAGGGTGACGTTGCGAATGAACTTGAAACTGAACAAATCGTATTTGATGCAAGCACCTCATCGTTCCAAAGAGGAAGGTTTACATCTTTTGTACAAATGAGAGGTTCAATTCCAGCTCTCTGGAGTCAAGATATTTCCAAAATGGTTCCAAAGCCCCCTATTGGCATTGACCTTCCAGATCCTTTTGCAGAAATCTCTGGAAAACATTTTTCAAAGCTTATGAAACGATTCGGTTCCCCGCTGGTGATTATAAACCTCGTTAAAAAGAGGGAAAGGAAGCGTCACGAGAGCATCCTCACAGACGAGTATACTACCGCAATCAAAACTTTAAATCAATTCCTTCCAAATGATCATAAGATTCATTACGTGGGTTTTGATATGGCTAGAATTAACAAAATGAAAGACTCAAATGTTCTCGTTAAACTTTCTGCAATTTCTGAAGAAGTTTTTCGAAAGACTGGATTCTTTCAAAGTCATCGCCCACTTTATCAATCTCCCCTTCCTTCCTCTTCTTCTGATGAGGTATGTATGTATATACCGTATATTGCATACGTATTAGTAATAGCATTTAATAATTGAGGAAATTCTTCAAGGTATTTGGACGAAGACAAACCGGAATCATTCGTATCAATTGTGTAGATTGTTTAGATCGTACCAATACTGCGCAATTTACACTGGGGAAATGTGCTCTCGCTTATCAGCTCAAAGCTCTTGGAGTAATAGGGAATGAATCAGATTTGGAATTTGAATCAGATTGTATTCGAATGCTTGAAGAGTTGTATGAGGATCACGGGGATACATTAGCACTCCAATATGGGGGTTCTCAGCTTGTTCATCGTATCAATACTTACCGAAAAGTTGCGCCTTGGAGTTCACAGGGGAATGATATAATGCAGACCCTCTCTCGATATTATTCCAATACATTTTCAGATGCTGAAAAGCAGAATGCAATCAATTTATTTCTGGGTTTATTTCGCCCTTCGGAAGAACCTGTCCCGCTTTGGGCTCTTGAATCAGATGCGCATTTGCATTTAAAACCGGAATTAAGATTTACAAATAAATCGAAGGAAGCATTGAGACCGTAAATAATCGTATACCTTCTTTGAATTTCTTTTTAATATATATTTCTTAGGTTAACTGAATGGGTCAAGGATGAAATCATTGAGACGCTTCCATACTCACTTTATGAGCGTGATAAAACATGTGTAGCCGTCCCATATGAAGATCCCTGCGATATTGACCTCTACTCTGACTTTTACCGGCTCAGCCAAGTTGCTCTCCTCTCGGATATATTTGCATTTAAAGTCAGCAATTCGATTCGAGATTATATGCCCAATTTCACTACGGATTATAGTCCGTTTTCAGTGAGGATCCGTCCAGGAAAAAGGCAGGAGGAAACAATGCCTGGAAAAAAATCACTACAAGCCAAGATAGTCTCATTCAAGAACCCCTCAATTCTTGGGCTAAGTTCAAATACAACGGCGAGCTCCAATAATTCCACAAGTTCGGATACGGATTATTCGAGTAATAGTGAAGAGATGAGCTCTAGTATGTCAAGCTCGAATATTGGGGTTTCATCTGGAGGTAGGAGTTCGCCCAAGACTCTAGTTTTTCAAAAGTTTTTTCCAACAATGAAGGAAAGCTACGGAGTTGAGATTAAATCACCAAAAAAATCCGATATTGTGCTTTATAAGAGGTATTTTTTATTTAAAATGCCTATCTGAAAATCTAAATCTATTCTTTTCCAGGTTTGTGAGCTGTCAACAACCAAAAGAATCAAATGTGCCTTCTATTAGTAGAATTGTAAACCAAACTACAATCCCTTTGAGTGGCTTTTCTAAAGATTCTTCTTTTGGAGTTACTCCACCCACTGTTAGCAAGGTACAGCTAGAAAAACCTCTAATTATGTTTATAATTGCTAATTACATTTTCACATTCATTTCCTATTTAGAAATCAAGGGAAATCTGCACACTCTACGTTCAAAGGGGGATAAAGGGGGCATCAATGCCAAGCGCAAGGGACATGGCTATTTACAAGGCGTACGTTGAAAAATCAGGGAATCCTAGGCAGTTTCAAATGGATGCTTCCATCAAATCTGGTCGAAATTAAGTATATAAACATTCCTAAAAATCAATACATTCCAAAAATAAAAATTAGTGTACGAATATTTCTATTTTAAATTTTAATTGATGAATGAATAAACGACGCTTATTTCTTCATATTTACATTATTGTTGCAAAGATTATTTCCGTATTATATTTGTTAAGAATTATTCAGGTCAGAGCAGGCATTTTAAATTGAAAAGCTAGTCGTTCGTAGTTTAAGAATATGGGATTAGTTCTTTTGGCTTGGATTCTGTTTTTCTTATTGACCAATGAGACTAGGTCAGATTGTTGTTACGCTCGTCGAGGAAAAGAATATCGTCCAGGTTTAAAGCTATTCTTCTGCGCTGATTGCACTCTCGTGGAGGGGAATTGTGAGATTAATTTTTAGATTAATGAATTAACTTAAAGTGGGTTCTAATTGATAGATTGTGGCGTAGGGCCTTGTAACATTTTTGGGTGCAACTGCGGGGTTTTAATTACTACCAGTATTATAAAATGTGTGTATTAATTACATATATTTTTGATTTCATAGAAAGGATGCCGGAAAGGGGATTGGAACTGCCCGAAACATACCAATTTATTTTATTTCAATTGACATGTTAGTTTAAGAACTATCAGTGTCCGCATTGGAAATTTTAAACTTTATGATTATTTTAGATAATTTGAAGGGAAAAAATTAAAAGGAAGCAAATTCAAAAAAAATTATCAGCAAAAACTTACGCCGCTCTCGCGCACCAACGGTTTCTTAAATCCCCCTCTGGAAATACATGCAGGAAGTCATTTAAACAATTAGTTTATAATATACAGAAAGTATACACATATGACATATGGATCTGATTGCCATTTGGTCAATTAACCTTGTATTTCAATTAATTTATCGAGTTATTTTTGAGGTTATTTATTTTAAGCTGCGTAAATCATTTCTATGAATGTAGTGAGATGTTCTTGCTGATTCCGCAGAGAAGATAGATTTTAAAGAATAATGTCCCAATTTATGCCAAATGGCAAATGTCCATATGCATCCTACGAAAAACTTGACAAATTGATTGCAACACATAATAGATATATTACAATAGTTAACGCATTCATACAATTATTTTTAAGTTGAACACAAATAGTATTCCTTAATTTTCCAAATTGTGCCAAAATCAATTTGTCCAAAAGGTCGAAAAGGGTCGAGTGATGACCATTTGTTAACAAAGCGAAGAAATCTGCGTTCTTGTAAATCTTGTAAATTTCCACTTGAATAATATTCCTATTAAACCTATATAGTTAAAAGGATTTTTATTTTAATCGCCAATAATGATCTTGATTAACTTCTTTCGATCCCCTTATCTGGAGTTTGATCTATCTCTTATACGCCTTCCTTGGAATAAAAAAACGTTCAAATGCATCAACTAATTATGTAGGTACAACTTGCCAGTATTTAAATTAAAATGTGTCAACTATTCAGCGCATCTTCATAAGACACACTTGTAGAAAATTCCTTTGTTAACCTCTTACCTGAAAGCATTTGCATCTACATATTTTGTATGTATTATACGTGAGTATCTTTAAATCTTATACATCGTAGATAAATATGTCCTTACATCTGTATGAACACAAGTTTATTTTAAAATCTTTATCATATCTCAAAATGCTGTGTTGAGATCTTCTTTCATTATAATATTCGGGAAAAAGAAGAGTCAGTCAGAAGATCCATCAAGGGCAACCAGAAAATAAGAATAGATATGCTTATTGTGTCCACCAAATGAATTTACAACCCAGATTGTCTCCCTTCCCCATATGTAGTATATCCGTATACAATATATAAAATACTTGTATTGGGAGTTTTATGATCCTCAAGATCCAGAATTTTGAATAAAACTTCCCCTTTTCTTATCTCAATAAATCCTATCTCATTTTTTCAATCATTTTTAAGCGAATACATTTATTGAATTGACCAGGGCTGGGGAGAATTGACCACCTGGACCAAAACAATACACATTTCATCTCGGCATATAATAATAATTAAATGATATACGTACGCTTGCCATTCCTTGTTGATGTCGACGCAAAAAAAGTTGTAGATATTTGCGATTAGCAAAACGATCCCAAAAGAATAGGGGAAAGATTGTTTTTTATAAGCTGCAGCTACTCCCCGGCCCTCAGACCGTAAATTCTATTAAATTTCACTTAAATCTCTTCTAATGAATGGGCCCACCTTAAATATTCAAAAGTTATATGACATTATATGGGGTGTTGATGCTTGAGATTTGAGAGTTGAGATTGACATTTACGTGTATTAGATCTTTCCTTGAACCTGATGGGCCATGGCATTTAAATTTTAAAAGTTGAGGGTTAAACCTTAAACCTAACCCCTTTAAAATTATATAGCCCGTGAACTTTAAATTGATATTATCTAACATTTTTATGATATTTACCACAAACCTTCCTACAAAGAAATAGGATGGGTAGATCTGGTGGAGGGAAGTGAATACCTAATATTTAATTTATACTTCACAATACTTTTATATTCATTTCATTCATATTTCTTGACTTTCATTCATAATCTCAACAATAATTTTTTTGAGGTGTGTGAAATTGAGATTCTTTAATAAGCCAACTAGTCATAGTCATCGTAGGCGTTCCTTCATTAAAATGAACACCTTTCAGGCTCTTGATAAACATAATAAAGGTTGATTCTTCCAAGAAATACACTTGCTCTATTACGATATTAATGTGAGATAAAAACATATCAAATCCACTCATTTTCACATTACCTCATATGAGAATATGAGTCATTTTCAAGCCGATCTTTAAGTGGTTAACCTTTTCACATGACCTGATCAAAGTGCCAAACCCAATAAGCGTAAATATGTCATTTAATGACATCAAATTCAATCAAATTCCTCCAAGCCATGACCTTTACAATTAGAATTTACGCATAAATTCCCCATTAAAACTTGTAGAGGGGACATATGTACGCTTAAAAAGAAATGCGTAGGTTGAATAAAGAATGGATCGTTAAATAAACGGACTTGCTAATTTCTTGGAAAATACCGTCATTCATTTAATTGATCTTACTCGAAGAACTGCTAATCCTTTGTAGGAAAAAAATCTAGATTTGCTACTACTTTCCTTTGCAAGATCAATAAAATAGGTGTACTGCAAGCTTAATTAATATTCTCAAACTCTATCCAAATCCACAAATGAGGGGACAATCAACCAAATTCTTAATAGTGCTTGTGTAATCCTATACGCAATAAGGATGTGAACACCTGCAATTTTACCACTCAACTCGACTCATCTACTACTACTACAATTTGCTTAACCATCTTCATCTATAGATAAGATTATCAACTTTTCATCTCGGATTCACACCGATACACAAATGAATTTAAATTTTAAGTTGAACTCCAAACTCCTTCACCCCATAGTTTAATCCTATCGTAGTAGTGTTATATAGCTAATCCCTTAATGGCTAACGACAGGTTTAATCAATCAAGAAACAGCTTATCAAAATCTGAATACGAATCAGTATATTCAGGATCATCTTCTTTGAACATTGGACATTTGAAGACAGCTCCCTATACTTATAGAAATTTAATACATCTACCATTTTGTATTGAATGTACACGTTCAAGCTAATTCGACTAATATGGAATGAATCTCATTCCCCTTTGTTCCCGTGTTTAGAGCTAAATGGATTTAAAAGCTTAAGTTTGAGCATAAATTACCTTTCGGTATTAACATTGGATCAATCTGGGATAAAAAATGGGTAGTCTGGATAAAAAACTTGACTTTATGAATTGACATTATAAATTTTTTAACATTGAATGTATACGAGAATCTAGAATTTAGATATTTAAACCTTCAGCTAGCATTTACATATAAATATCTAAATTCTAAAGTAGTTTGATAAATCCTCTCCTCAGAACCTATTGTATGGTACATAGATATATCTAATATACTATAAAGAGCACAATTCAGGTTAGTTCTTAAAGCTTCTTATATCAAAAAGTGGTCTAAAACTTCAAAGGATTGATTACAAGTCATTAATTCAATAAAGCCGATTTAATGCAGGCCTGGAACATGAGATTTGATTGTAGCAAGTGGTGTTTATTCTAAAACTTTCCATTCGAATTACATAAACTGATTGCAATTGTCAATATAATTATTGACGAGAATACAAATTACAAAGTCTAGACTTGTACGCATAGGGTATTGCATTGCATAATGCATTAAATGAGCTACTAATTGATAAAAAATTCTCTTTTTTGCAAATTGAACACATTCCAAATAATCTGAACTCTGGAGAACGTCCCTATTTTCCATATATGGATTCAAATGGATTAATTTCCGAATTTTAAAAAGTTTTTGCCCATTTGCTTTACCTCGGGGGAAAGCCATAAACTGCTCCACTCCATTAGTCGAGACTTTATTTACTAGGGTTCAATTGAACTCATTCTCCTCAGATCTGGTTCCTCCACCTTTGAGAGGTAGCCTTTCAAGTGGACTTTTATTTGACTTTACGGCTGATCTTTTTCAACATTTACTCAAGCTTCGAATTAATGGTTGATAAATCCCCATAAAATAAATTCCGATTCGCCCCTCGGTGTTTTTATATCTTCACATGACTCCAGTTCTCATCACTCTTGTGTTTTTTTCATCATGCATTTGAATACTTAAATGGCAGAGTGAAATCTCCCTCTAATTAATCTGGATTTACTTTTAAAGCGCCGAGTTGTCTGCGAATTGAATTCCATTAAAACTTTTTTTCTTCACCTATAAGGAATTCCTTTCCTAGCCTATTATTATATGCAAATATGCCGCATGCTATGCTATTAGATTTTAAAGGCTCAAATGATGCACGAAAGAACGATCTTTGACTCGGTAAATTAATTTATGTGCAAGTGGGGTAAGCTTCCCTTATTGGTGCCGGTGAGTCTCCCCATTTCACATCTCGTAAGTTGAAACTTTTTGCATTTTTATTTTTTATGCCAAAAAATTAAGTCTACTTGGAACACATCCAAGGCAAGTTGAACTACATGGACGATCTCTAGATAATATGACCAGTTGGACTATTGGGCAGTCGACCCCAAAGAATTCAAGATCAAGTTCACGCGAAAGGGTGAATTTTGCCCGTGTGTATCTTGATGGCTTTTGCATTAGTATAAGACTATAAGTGCAAATACTAGAAGAATATCCAGCTAGGGACATTAATTAGGACTGCAAAATTCACTTGCATCTTTACATAATCTTTGTATTTGCTTGCCCATTGCATTGCATTGGTCATTTCCATTAAAATTTAAATGCTAATTGCAAAGTTTGAGGCTCTGGAAAAGATTTATTTGATTGCAAAAACCAGCCCTTGAGGCTAACCTGGGTAAATCCCCTTGAAAAATGCAAGTGGAACTCTCGATAAAAATAAGAATCCCAGCCGGCGACTTCAAGTCTAATCCTATAAGAACTGATCCTGAGCAGGTTTGCATTAGTATTTAATTACATGAACAAATTTGTAATACTTTTTCTCGTTTTTGTAAATTGTAAATCAGCCCCGCCATCCAAAGTCAATTGACGTCAGTTGACTTTTGGCTGAAAAAATGCATCGGGCCATATATGGACTAATCTAATAAGTAATAATCTTGACTGCTCGTGTGTACTACAAATGTATAATAATCCGCTTTGTTTCATTTTGCGTTTGAAGCTCATAAACGGCAGTGAATTACAAAAAGGTTTGACCAGCGAATCTAATTGTTTGTAATTTGCGGTCTGAGCTCATTCAGCTAGGAGAAGATGGGGATTAATTGCTTATATCAAAAGGCAGTTTAACCGAGTTAATTTTTTATACATATGCAAAATTTGTAAATGAACACTTACTAGAATTTCGAGAAGGATTTTGCTCACAGAAAAATTCGCATGGACACCTGTTATTTTTCCAAGATGGAAATGAGTTCGGAGAAATTGGGAATAAAAATTTTATTATTACTCATCTTGAAATTATTATTCTTGATTGCCAAAAGCAAGTGGCACCTAAACGTCTTGGCTGACAAACTATGCTCGTATTTACTCATTCTCATCATACGATAGAAATACACTTAAAATTTGATCCTGAGTCTCAAACGGATGCACATTTGCATATATTCTCGGAAAAATATCATCTTTGAAAATATGCAAAATAATAATCCATCATTGTCTTTGCCCATATCAACTTATCGGAATTTGCGGAATCCACAATCCAGATAAAAATCTCCAATGCAATGTCAAATCACGACTTGCACGTGTCGTTGGATTAAGGATTTGCATATGAGAATGAATATGCTTTAAAATTTAAAAGAAGAAGTAATAACAAAGGCTTAACCAAAATATTATTGGTGAAAATTCTTATGATTATAGGGCTGCAAAAGTTTAATTTATCCGTAGACTTCGTAAACATCTTTCTTGGCACCTTGCTTATCAGTGTAGCTGTCTTTTTCCTGACATTTTTAAATCATGAAAACGGACATTATTTTGTTTACTGAAATATATCAAACTAGTTATACTTAGGAAGCAGAGTGGATCAATAGTCAACAACAACATTTAAAAATTTTGATGGATGAATGTATTGTATTATCAGTACACGTGCAGCGAAGAAATTGTAATTTGTACAGGTTTTATAAAAATCATTTTGGGTTTGGAATAGCAAGTGATTTGTAGTATTTTACTAACATAGTCTAGAACCAGAATATTATGAGGGTGAAAAATTATTGCTTTTATCATAAAAGATCATGTTGACACAAATAGAACGATTATTAGTATTACTATCATATTTTTAAGGGAAACAAGTTTTATCCTTTTTTATACACCTTGTTTACTCCGCGTGCAGCTAATTAACCTCTGACATGTACTACGATTTTAATATTCATCCATGTGGCGTCTATTAAAATTCCTCATATTCAGAAGCTGCCATTTACCCCAAAAAATACAAACCATTTTCAAGGGCTGGGTGAAAGCAAATTAACAAAGAAAGGGTTTGTTGGGGTGACCGGTGGGTTCTTCAGAGGTGAGATCCTGGTATTTTGAGCGGTGATTTCATCAATGCATTTTCCACATAAACTCGGTAGCTCATCTTTGAGGAATTCTAGCATGTTTATTCATCAAAGATCATAAATGAGTAAAAAAGAGTGAATAATTGTAAATCCTGATTTGAATATTTTATGAATTGAGTAATTGCATCATAGAGTATTTCATCTTTTGTGATCTTTGGATTGCACTTTTTAAGTTTTTTAAGAGTTAGATTAAATGCGTACAGAAGCGATCATTCACCCTTGTTTTAATTATCATACGCAGTGTATTAATGTACTCCTCCTATGGACCTATAATAATTCATGGGTTGCACTTGACCGCTGGTGTCCAATTCCAATTTGAATTTTTGATATTTTGACTTGTTTCAGCCTTTGGGGGATATGCTCAAAATACGAGTATATACGCGAGATACAGGCCACAAGCGTTAACTTGTAATTGAGAAGCTCACTCACGTGTCTCCCAAAGACTGTCAAGATAAGGCTTGGAGGGCATTAACTCTCGCTTCTTGAAGGGTTCGTGTCAGAAGAAGATCGTG